>MU228217.1:909513-935817 GCA_018584345.1 Thuja plicata
CTGGGCATGACTGCTTAATAAGGAATCTTCATGATTAGTCCTAGGCACTTTCATATTTGATATAGATGTATTACATACATACATATTTGTGATACTATATTATTTCATTTATAGACTCTAGAGTCGATTGACATATGTATTATACACTTTGATTTATGTTTGACATGATTGACACATGTTTCATGCTTATAGTACTTTATCTCTATGTTTTATGTTTACATACTTGATCTATGATTGATCTTTACATACTTGATCTATTATTGATCTTTCATGCACGTATGTATGTGTTATATACTTTCATAGAATCTATACTCTCACTCTATACATGTGTACTCAATGATTCATTGATCTTAAACATGTATGTATGTGTTATATATATGTGTACTTGATCTCTATATTTTATGCTTACATACTTGATCTACGATTAATCTTTGCATACTTGATCTATGATTGATGTTTCATATATTTGTTATATACTTTCATAGATATGCTTTCACTCTAGATATAGTTCAAGTGACCTATACATTTGTTGATTAAATGTAGTTGACCTATGATATAAATTATGATGTCTAGTTCATGCTTTTTAATACATGTTTGATGTATGTGTTTAATATATATGAGTGATCCTAATTTTAAAAGTATTTATGGAACATATTTAATTAATGAACAGTTCTATCTATAAAATTAAATTATACCCTAGAATTAAGTAATGCAACATGCATGATCTACACATTCATATTCCAACTAATTAAATTTTATCCACCTTCAACCTATAATTAATTCATGAGATAAAACTAAAGTAAATACACATCTTGAAGACATTTTTCAGATATTATAAATTTTAAAAAATTGCTCCATTCACTATGGGCACTGGTAGGGAAAAATGGAGCTAAGAAAACTTTCAGTCTCATCCATGAAAAATTTAGTACATACCATAACTCATGCATGTTTTAGACCACATCAAGTAGTTCTTCTCTCTCTTGGATAATATTTAATATTCTTTCATGGTCATCAGTATCAAGTCTCCACTTATGAACCCCACTTCCTGTCATTGGATGAAGAGATAGGACAGTGACAATTACAAGATGACTATACTGATAAACCTTGTTGTTAGGTTGATAATAAATAAAATGAACCCCATGTTTTAATATTTTAATTTGCTTCAAATATGTTCCTTGCACAACAACTGAACCTGCACAGACAAGTTCAACAACATATATAGATAGATGTTAAATTAATGATATAACTGCACATAACTACATCGCAAGTTAAACCTCAATTGTAATAAATCAAACACAAACATGTACACTACTAACCTATTGGAAACATAATTTCATTGCTTGTTTCATTCTTTGTTAGCTTCATTCTCTCTTTGGTGCAACGTAATAAATAGTAACTAACACATTCCACATTTCTGGCTCTGCTATTACTAAAAAAACATGTCCTACAAAATAAACATTTTCAATTTGAGGTCTCTAAATATAAATTAAATATCTAAGTTTGTATATATGTCTTGGAGTGGATCTTAATTGAATAGTAAATAAGAACATGTGTACATGCGAGCGCTATTTGCATTTGTATTAGTAACATCTTGTGGAACCAAATTCTATTCACTGACATATCCACTTTTTTGGGTTGATACATTCGCCATAGTTTTCAAAAATGCAGTCATAACAAAAGCATGAGTAATCTCTAGTGTACAATAACCACACAATACTATCTGTACTCATAACTGAATGCAGAGATCGTGTTTTTCTACTCTCTTGCATCAATGGATTGATCTTCTATCAACACCTGAACAAGACACATACATGTAAAAATTTATGACAACTTAAAATCACATATATATACATGTTCTTCAATTATTCAATTGAAATAAATTTAAAGTACATATGTAAATTTAAACCTCAAAACAAGTGATGTTACATTTCTACCTGATATATCTGAGAATACTCTGAATGGTATGACTCGATCCAAACATGATGCTGTGTGATCCTGAGTTGGAACCACAAAATGCATCTTGCACCACTCAACTACATCATGATCATTATTTATATGATATCCCTGATAGTCCACCTGATACTTTCTTAAAGAACATTTGATATAGGCTCCTTCACCATCATGCTCTCCCTTTCCATGTCCACTCTTAAAGAAAATCGAAATATCTGGTATCTTTTTGTATCAATGATATCTATATAGTGCATAAAATAGCTTGGTGAATTAAATTGTGTTGCACATCCATCAGAAAAAAATGCTTTCCAATTTTGATTCCTTTGTTTTCCAAATATCCAAAAAATGTTTTAAAGCAATGCTCAACAAAATGTATGTCATGCTCTTTATTATCACTAATGTAAAAGTGATATTCTTTCTTTATGACCCATGTTTGATATGTACTTTCAACACCATCTAGATCTAATTGTGCATGTCGATAAGAAACATGTGCCATGATAGTGACCTACTCTATATAGTAGTATTCTTCTTGAAGTTGTTTTTGAGAAACAAAAAATTAATTTTCTGAAAAGTCAACAACTGATAAAATTGTTCCAACTAGAAAAGTTTCTCTTAGTAGTTGGAATTGTTCTGCTTTCCATTTAGTAAAAAAAATATGACGCATATATGGTTGTATCAATTTATGAAAATTGTCCATAAATGTTGCAACAAGTATCTCCTCCTCTACATATTCCAACCTTGTTAACTCTTTCCCAACTTTTGTTTCAGACTTTATGTACTTGTAACTCTTACATTTTACCATCCTCATGTTGGTATCTTCAATT
Organism: Thuja plicata; assembly: GCA_018584345.1. Taxonomy (NCBI): domain Eukaryota; kingdom Viridiplantae; phylum Streptophyta; class Pinopsida; order Cupressales; family Cupressaceae; genus Thuja; species Thuja plicata. Next base: position 912,288 of record MU228217.1, read on the forward strand.
CTCAAAGGAAGTTTATCCAAATCCCCGCATGTTCAAAAAGTTCCTCTTATGCAATCTATTTCAGGTATTTCATGATCAATTAATTTTTTACATAAGATTAATGCTATGAATTGGCTTGGACATTTTAGAAAATAATTTTGGTAGCCATCACTTTCTTCTATCATCTTTCTAAACCCTTAATAGCAGATATCAAATTCAACATGATATCGACAACAACAAGTTTCAAAATATTTATTTATCTTTACAAAATATGGCTTTAATCTTTCAAAAATTGTTTGTCCAATCTTAATGTCAGCATTTGAATTACTAAATGAGAGATACAATTCATGTTGTGTATTTTCCAACTAATGTTTTATTATCTGCAAATACTCCTTAAGCCTAGTCCTCTTCTTGATAACATCTCTTGTATTTGGTGAAGGATGAGTATGATCAGTCCAAAATTTTGTAACCAAGTTCCTAACTATTTCGTTAATCCTATCAGAGTGTAAGGCTCTACACATTAGTGCCCAATTACCTTCCAATGTAGTATCACCCAAATTGATTCTCCTTTTCAAATAATGTCCTAGTGTCTTACTACTATACCCGATAAGAGATTAAAGTGAAGAATTTTGTCTTTTTTGGGACATGTTTTTATTTAAAATAGATGTCACTATCACTCTTCTTGAAATGGACTTATCTACATATCTAGTTGTTTTCCCAATGGAATGAAAACCTTCCAAACACTTTCAACAATATTTTTTTGTATGTTAGACGCTTTTGTCCTTTTCAAGCTTGCATCTACACCAAAAAAATTTAATGGCTCTTGCTTGGCCAAACAATTGTATTAGAAACACATAGCATTGGACTGCTATTTCAGGATTGGACACCCTAAATGGCTGCTAAGTAGATTATTTAGTCTCATTTAGTTATCGACTAGGGACGTAAACTTGGAATGGTGTTCGCAAAGTATATGCTTCAAACTTCCTTGATTCTCATGGCTAAAACCTATGGAATAGAAATACATTATGCTTTAGGAATGTATGCTATCTCAATTGAATACAACCATGCTATGAAAATAGTAATCACGAGCAGGGTTTACTCTACGTGCCTATGTTGCAGGAACAGTGCACCAATTCTGTTACTAGTGGCTACAGGAACAACATAGTTCTATCTTCTTCTTAATGAGAAAAGAAATAACTTCTAATCTAATAAAATGATTCAATCACAAAGTGGGCCCCCTTGGATGAGTGAATAGAAATGTAATTATGATAAGAGATTGAAACTCAAATTCTGCACTCTATTCATTCATGGAGGAAAAATACTTTGAAAATAAATAGTGCTACAATATCAAACTCTATTCTTGAAATTACATCAATTAACTCTCTTTCTTCTTCTGTGGAATTATAGAATTCCACTTATTTAAGGAGGAACTACACTACATCCTAAATCTAGGATCACTCCATTAATGAGGATCACTAATGGATACATCATGCCCATATAGGAAATCTCAAACAACAATAGTAGGTCTTCAAGTTCCTCCAAGAATATAGCATGCAGTGGTTCTAGATTTGTGCACGGTGTCTTCTCAGGAACTGAACCTGTTCCTCCACAAGAATTCTGCAACACGCCCACCTTCAACTGCTTTACTTAATTCCTTTCTTATGTTGGCACTTCTGAAGGTAATGGCTATCGTTGACCCTTTCAACACCATGCTGAAATTATTGAATGTGCCATAACTTGACTCCTACAAAATGGTTAGTATACATAACTTCCAATACATAAATATATTTTATCATTTAATACTTAAGAAAGAAGTTTGAGATTTCATTCAATATTCTTGCACAACATTCAGCTACAAGAAGGAAACTACCCATAACATAGCATAGGGAAAAGGACTATCTATTCAACATGCAATCACTTATATCCTGCAACTTCTATCCATTAGCTTTAAGAAAAATACATTATGTTTTCACCATCCATTTTACCTAATTATGTCCTTTCATATAAAAATATATAAAAAACCATAAGTTTAAATTCTTCTGCTTCTGAAAACAAAATGCTGAAAAAGAAAAGTAATCACATGGAAAAGATGGCCTTTTGGGAGGCTTATCATTCCCCCCAACTACACTATTGCTGGTCCCCAACAATCATGAAGTTTCAGATCCTGGCTCTAAGCCTCAGGTCACCAATGGCCTTCTCCCCTAGTTCATCCACAACATAATTAAAGTATCCATGGCTTTTCTGAAGTCTGTCCCACCTCTTTCTTTCCTTGACCATATCATGCTCTTCTGCATTCTCATTAACTTCTAGCAGTGGCTATAGGAAGATTGGAGGTTGAAACCATAAGGGAATCCAATAATGTAGCTGTGTGCGGCCCAAAATTATATACCATGGAACACGATGAGTAGCAAGGGTTAAATTTTGTGGAGAATTGGGCTCCCTAACTTTTAAGTTATGGGGCATCCTCATCCACCACTGCCTACAAGCTGTGATTGTGGCCTCAACATCTTGTGAAGAATGTTTTTCCCAATTTGCGTACCCCTATTCTCTGACTAGAAGAACCTTGCAAGCTCCACTAGGATTCATTGTGATTAAAATCTAGTCAAGGAATGTCTGCCTAGAGATTTAAACTTTAGGCCTCAGCATAAGGGGTGTGTCAACCTCACGACTTTGATATGGAAGATCCTAGTTCTCTCTACTGATCTCATTTTGAATCCAGGACATAACTACCCTCAACTGCACATCTCCTACATAAAGGAGTAAAATCCATTCTCTATTGTCAGGCACAACTAGATTATGTAGATATAACTCACATAACATATTTTTAATGGGCATAGGTGCTGACCGAAAGGCATCATAGAACTTGTGAGGTGTAGTAATAGAAGGATTTAATCCCTCAACAACCCTTGTCAACTAAAAATTAACAAACTATTCTTTAAGGAGCAATGCATATATTAGGGAAGGTGATCAACACGCCATTGCTATAGGAATCAACTCTATGATCTGCTCAATTCTCCTCTCCAGTACTACAATCTGATTTATTTTCTACTCAAGCTTACAAGCCTGCTCCTCAATTATCCTTTTCAATTTCTCTGTCTCCAGTTCCCATTGTGATTTTCCTAGGTGATATTCCGGTACAAACTTAATCCCGCTGCTAACGCTATGGAAAAATTTGAGGGTGGCATAGGTCCTTTCTAAAGGACATTAATCCACTCACATGTAGCTCAAGGGATTCTTACTTTCTCCACTTTAGTGAAAGTAGCTACTTTCCCCTTGTCACAAGTGACAAGGGTTTTTATCGAATCATTCACTTGGGATGATTCGGCTACCTTGGCTAATGTATCCAATTTGTCTTTGCTCAACTTCTCAAACACTTCTTCTACAATATCCTTATTCACTATAGGGAACTCATCAGGAGGAAGATTCTCTAAACCATCATTAGAATCTTGACCAGAATTATTGCAAAATCCCTCTGTTTCTATAGAATCCTTATCACTTTCCACAAGGATGAATTCAACTTGTAGATTAGTTTGAACTTCCTCATCCACAACATGGGCTAGGGGATCACCATTTGCTCTGTTTGAAGCCTTTGCCTCAAAAGAGGACTTTTCTGTAGACTTATAGGATTCAACATTTATAGTTGAATCAGGGGTTTTGCTTGCTTTACTAGTACTAGCAGAAAGTCTAGGACTCTTCCTCATAGGGGTCTGAGAAGAGCTCATAGGTTCCTTGTGTTTCTTTTTGGTAAAGGAAACCTCCCATATAATGTTTATAGGAGGTTCTTTTGGTGTTTCTTCCTTGGAAGAAGGCAAGGGTTCCTCAGACATATGATTTATATTTTCATTATGAGCTGGCTGCTGTTCTAGAGTCATTTCCTCTGCATTTAGGGTTTTATCTTTTCTTTTTATAATAGTAGACCTAGTTTCTTCAGACATTGAAATGTCAGGGGTAGCAACAGCTTTTCTAGTTTTTCTTTCCTTATCATCAGAAATAGGTGTGCTGGCATTATAGGATCTTTTCCTACTTAAGGTAGGTCTAGAAGAGGATGCTTCAGGAATGAGCTCTATTTTATGGATCACTTTACGAACCCCTATTTCCATATTAACCCTACTACCTACACCCTAGCCTCTCGGACCAACCACCCTAGGTGCCAAATCTTCCATAGCCAAGAATTCCTCCCAGGTTCCAATTGACTATTTAATTAACTCCCTTTTTACAATTAACTTAATTAAACAGTGATGGGAAATGGATAGTGCTTTCCCTAACTAAACAAGAGATCCCTACTTTTTCAAAGTATTAAAAAGAAAGCTAGGTAAGCCTACTGGCATATTTTAATGGCGGAGGGCACTCAGAATATTGAAGTGAAGTCCATGCATGTACTTGTAACATCCCTCATAGGTGAAGTAAGATATTATAAATGTGGCCAGCTGCAAAAACTCCACAGGTAATGACATTCTTGCAGTGCCCTGCTTCTTGTTGACCTCCAACAGTGGGTCACTATGTAGGGTAAATTGTACCCTAGGTAAATGCAAGTCAATGTCTTTTGACCACTTCTCCAATTCTTGTGGTAGCTTTGAAACCTCTAGCACTATATCTTCTAAGAATTCAACCCTCAAACCTTTCACTACTGCAAACCCATTGTTCAAAGAATTCAGAAATTGAAAAGCAATTTCATCATCTAAGCCATTAAGGCTTAAGCCGTAGTCCAACCATCCCCGTTGCCGAAACAAATCACAGGTAGCCGGGTCCCCAAGTAACATTTGATGATCCATTGGCTTGTGCCTCTAAAGGTCTCCACCCATTGCAAATGATAGAGAAAATAGCTCTGCAGGATATGCTCAGTTGCTAAAGAAAATTTTAGAAAATGCCTGGCTTTCCTTTGGACGCAAGATGTTTTTGTTTTTTCTTTCTGAGAAAAACTGAAGTACAAGATAGTAATTAATTTGAAGCAAGCAAGCATTACTTTGAATGATTTTCATAAATACATTCACACGTGTTAAGGTTCACCACCCTGATGAAGGATGCTCCCCTTAATGCCACAAACACATAATAGAAACAGAGAAGCAACAACAATTTGCAAGAACAGAAAATGGGCTTCTTATTATCTCCACAAATGTGGAATTACAAAATTTCAGAATTACAATATGCAAAGCCACATGGGCATTCCCCTTACAATATTATGTAGGACAAAGCCTCGAATTATTACCCAAATCTACCCAGAACTGTCCCGAACTGCCTAAGACAACACTAGGGGCCTTCTTTATATAGGCAATTTCCACCACCCGAGAAGGTTCCAGAAATTTAGCCCATAGGGCCGACCAAACTTAGAATTTTTTTTATTTTTCAATTTAGTACATCAAAGTCAGCTCAAAATAACTTTTGAAACCCAAAAAATTTTGAAGGAAAATTATCTACTGTTATTTCAGGTGGCCCAACTTCTGAAGACCATAAGTCATCACCAGTTGACTCGATTGACTATTATAACCCCATTTTGAAAATGTCACGAAGCGCTCTACAACATCTAAATCAAGTAAGCTTCATTGAGCCCAAATTTTGACCTCATCTGGGGCCTCTAAAGTCTTCAAAACTGAGCTTGAAGTTTCTATACCCTGTTTTCAATACCGAAAATTTTCAATATCTTCAAAACTAGACTTGATCTAGCGTTGAAACTTTACTGGCAGGCTGATATGACTCAGATGAACCTCCACATGCAAAATCAGAACATTCCGAGATCGTATGACCAACTTACTAAAAATAGCAAGTTTCCATAAATAGCATCTCTACACAAGGTAGCCCTTATTGAAAAGCAAACAGAAATATTTTTGGGTGATGCAAGATTGCCCTTACACCTAGGATGCTCCTGCATCACACCCAAACATGTAGAAAAATTACCATTATTAGGTGATCCTTACTTTAATTTTCTTTCAAATCAACTATTAAATCATGATGGCTTTAATCACGGAGTGACAGCTAAGCTCTCACATAACGGTGGTCACCATGAAAAGACAAGAATGAAATAAAGTGTTTGCCTTTTTTCTTGCTAAAATTATTGGAATTTGGAAGTATTAAAACTAGCATTAATTAAATAACTAACCCCTCCCCCAAACTAAGTACAAGGCATGGGTCCCACTAGGGCGGCGCGTGTAAGAATAGAAAAAGAAAAGCACACTCATTTCAAAATAATAAATAAATAAAATAATTTATGTGCAAAAGTATGTGTTACTAACCTGATGTGCTGAAGGAAGAGTGTAATGCTAGGTGACATGTACTGATGGAGTGATGCTGCGGTGCAGACATGTGGAAGAGAGAAAGGTGATGCAAATTTTTATTACAAAGATAGAAAATCACTGAAGTGAAGTGTTTATTATGGAAGCTAGAATAAAATCACAGTTTGGAAGAAATCTTGGTGGAAGACCGAGATGCTTCTGCTGTAGGAAGGACACTGTCTGAGTACTGCTGGAACTGCTGCAGGAAGTCCTGACGACTCGCAGGCTTGTGATATATCTGTAAGCGATGCCCATTGACAAGGAGTTTCAATCTAACAGGATCAATTATAGAGAGCTGAAAAAAACCATTATCAAATACTGAGACTATTTCATAGGCTCCCAACCAACGGGTTTGAAATTTTCTAGGGGTATGCTGATACCGTGAATCATAGAGAAATGCCCAATCACCAATGGAAAACTTTTTATCTTTTATGAAGCGGTCATGCCACTTCTTTCACTATTGTTGTATCAGTTCTGTATTATGCAGTGCAGATGTTCTGTATTCATCTAATCCATTGAGCTATAGGAGCCTATCCTCTTGTGCTTTGCTGAGGTTAATATCCAATTCCAATGCCATATTGAGAGTCTTATGGTGAAACATGATAGGCATGGATGCAAATTTTCCGTAGACCAACTCAAAGGGAGTGACTCCAGTAGTGGTTTTCCAAGTTGTGCGGTAAGCCCAGATGGCTTCAAGAAGTCGAGTAGCCCAATCCTTTTTGTGAATGGTGATTATTTTGGTCAGAATGGCCTCTATCTCCCAATTTGTGATCTTCGCTTGCCCATTGGCCTGAGGTATGGTGAAGATTTACCATGCCTCACTATGTACTCTTTCATTAATTCAAAAATAAGGTTAGAGGTGAATTGTGCCCCTTGGTCTATTACTATTTCTTGAGGCATGCCAAACCTAGTGAAAATAAATTCATATAGAAACTCTACTACTTTATGGTCCCTTGCATGCCTCATTGCTTTTGCTTCAACCCATTTTGTGGTATAATCTGTGCATATCAAGATAGACTTACCATGGGAAGATGGCTCAATGGGGCTGGCAGAGTCGATGCCCCACTTGTCAAATAGTGAACTACCACCACCTCAGGCTACAGGGGAATTTCATTAGTCTTTGTGGGACGTCCCATCACTTGGCATCAATCATAGTGTCGGGTATGCTTAGCTGCATCTTTGTGTAATGTAGGCTAATAATAACCGGTTGTCAATACTTTGTATGTTGTTTGTTTGCCAGCAAAGTGGCCACCACATGACTCATCATGACATGCCTAAAGGATGTCATAGGTCTCATCTTGGCGGACACATCTACGGGTGACTTGATCAAGACCTGCGTAGAACATAGATCTAGATATCCATGAAAAGTTAAAACTTTTCTCAGCTAGCAGCCTTCATTCACGAGGTGAGAAATGGGGTGGTGCCTATCCTGTAGTAAGGTAGTTTGCGATATCAGCATACCACGGATTGTATGTTTCAAGAGAGAATAGGTGCTCATTTGGGAAGCTATCATAAATTGCTACAGTATTATCAGGAACTTGTAATCTAGAGAGAAAATCAGCAACTGCATTTTCTTTTCCTAGTTTGTCAATGATAGTTATATCAAACTCCTACAGGAGGAGTAACCACCTAGCTAATCTACCAGAAATGGCCGGTTTATTCATCAAGTATTTGATCACTGATTGATCAGTATAAACAAATACTTCATAGTTGGTTATGTAATGTCTAAATTTATTTAATGCATAGATTACAGCAAGGAGTTCCTTCTCAGTAATAGTATAATTTAGCTCTACACCTTGCAAATTTTTGCTAATGTAATAAATGGCTTGCTCAACTATTCCTTCTTTTTGACCTAGTACTGTCCCAATTGCATAGTCAGATGCGTTTGTGTGGATATTAAATGGCAATTTCCAATCTAGTCCTCTAAGAATAGGGGTCTTTGTCAACACATCCTTCAACTGCTAGAACGATGACTCACATTCTGTTGTCCATTCAAATTCCAGTTCTTTCTTCAATAGATTATATAATGGAGCAACAAGTTCATTGAAGTTCTGGATGAATCTCCTGTAGTAACCGGCATGACCAAGAAAACTCCAGACATCCTTCTGCTTTGCTAGGGTTGGGAGTGTGACAATTACTGCAATCTTTGTAGGATCAACCTGGATTTCAAAGGATGAGAGGTAGTGCCCTAAGACAACTCCCTCCTCCATCATCATCTAAAACTTCTTACTATTAATTGAGAGATTGTAGTCCTAACATCTTTGAAGAACTTTTTCCAAATTAGCATCAGCCTCTTCGAATGTAGTTCCATGTGTAGTAAAATCATCCATGTATATCTCAACACAGTCAGCAGCAATGTTAGAAAAAATGCTTATCATTGCCCTCTAGAAAGTAGCAGGTGCATTACATAACCCAAACGGTAAGATAGAATAAGAAAATTTTCCCCATGGATAGGTGAATGTTGTCTTATCCTGGTCTTCTAGTTATATCTGGATCTGGTTGTAGCCACTGAAACCATCCAAGAATGAAAAATACTTTTTGCCAACTAGGTTGTCAAGTACTTGGTCAATAAAGGGCAATGGAAAGTGATCTTTCTTGGTTACCTTATTAAGCTCCCTATAGTCCACACAAACTCGCCATTTACCATGTTTCTTTGGGACAATTACAAGAGGAGAGACCCAGTGACTGTCAAAAATGGGATATATGAAACCAGCTTGGAGAATTTTTTGCAATTCAGCCTTTACTCTATCTCTTAATGTAGTGTTTATTCTTCTTTGAGGTTGCCTAATAGTTCTGGACTCTGGACTGATATAAATCTTATGGGTACACAATTTTTGGTCAATTCCCTTCATGTCAGTATAGTCCCATTCAAAAGCCTACTGATTCTTTTGCAAAAGATGCTCAAGGCTAGACATCTGAGATTTAGTGAGATCCTTATTGACATTCAATTCCCTATTTAAGGCAATCTACACTCTTTTGATTTTGTCTAACATAAGAACTTCTGTAAAGGTAGGTGACTTTATTTCATGGGGTAACAGAGTATGGAGATAATCTGGTGCTGCAGGAAACTTGGATGAAGACTTTTGGGGAAATATGGTTTGTAAAGAACAGTTAGGGTCATGACATAAGGGTTCTTCAAAACCATATTGGTTTGTAAGAATTTCTACTAGTATATCATCCTCTTCTTGCGAGACCATGAATGGATTTCTATCATTAACCATAAGTTGTTGCACTAAATTGGCTTCAAGGGGGGTGTCTCCTAGATCCGGCTAGATAACTTGGTCAAGTTCAGCTTGAGGTTTGGCTGGAGAATATAGGGTTAATTTCTTAGTATTAATACCATCAAATATGGTCATTTTCCCTGAGTAGCATGCAATGCAAGCATCTGTTGTGGATAACCAAGGCCTCCCTAGGATTAATGGATACCCTCCTAGTGTGGCTTTTGGAGACAGGATAATGAAATCTGAGGGGTAGTCTAAGGAATCTAGCATGAAAAAAATATCCTCTACCATACCATTTGGTTTGATAGTTGAATTATCAGCTAACTGGAGAATACTGGGTGTTTCCCTCAACCCAATGATACTAAGTCTTAACAACACATCCATAGTCATAACATTAATAGAGGCTCCTAAATCAACCAAAACATTTTGTATTTGTATACCATTAATGTGAATGGTAACTACTAGACCTCCTAGATCATAGTATTTAGATATCAAAGTTTTACTAAGCATGAGATCAAAAAGTTGTCCAAGAACATGGACAGTATCAAGATCTTTCTTTTTCCTACTAGGGTTCTTGATACATACTTCTTTAATTTCTTTATTATAGATTGGAATTTCCTTGAGGGCATCCAATAATGGTATTTGGACAGTCATTTTCTTGAGTTGGTCAATTAGATCTTTTGCAATAGTATTCTCTTTAGGGGATACTGAAGGTTGGGCCAATCTCTACAGAAAAGGTGGTTCTTTCTCAACTGGAATAGGCAGTGCAACATGGGGAACATTATTATTTTAATTGTTAGAAGCTTCCTTAGTATCAAAAACATTAGTTATTATGGGTGCTCTTGGTGCATGCAGTGTAGTCCCTGATCTTAGGTGGATATCATTCACTTGTAGTGAATAGGCTTGCTGCTTGTTGTTTGGATTTGGATTTGGTTGAGCAAGCACTTGTGGTTTTTGAGGGCTATTATTGGCTATAGGAGGTGGAGGCATAATAGCTTGTTTCTGATTGGGAACCCACTAAGGTTGTTGTTGCTAGTTACCATGTGGTTGCCATTGGTTATTCTGATGCGGCTGCTGGTATGAATTATATTGCTGTTGATATGGGTTTAACTGCTATTGGTTTGGGTTAAACTAAGGTTGAAAGTTCTGGTTATACTGTGGCTACTAAAATTTTTGGTTATACTGTGGCTATTGGTTTGACCAATGATTATTCCAATTCTGTCCTTGAGGGACATAATTGTGGGGTTTTTGATTCTACCACTGATTACTATTATTATTATTATAACCAAAATGATTTAAGGGGTCTTGAGGCATACCTTGTCTTTGAGACCATGGTCGCCTTTGAGCCATGTAAAAGACCTCTCTATTCTCCTCATCCATTACCTTGAACTTGATGGGCATTGAAGTAGTGTCCATAGATGCAATAGTTTTTCACTTACAATTTCTTTTCTTCTCCCTGCAATGGGAGCAGAATTCAACCAGCATAGCATCTATGTCCTCTTTCTTCCTTTGGGCTTGCAAGGTATCTAGCTGAGTAGCCATGTCATTGATAATATCCTGCTTGAAGTCAGATAGGTGATTGGACAGTTCTATTTTAGACACTCTAGAGCCATTTGTCTTTTGAGGCAATTCCCTTAATCCTCTTCCTTTTTTTACTGCAGCCCTTGAGTAATTCATACATATGGTCTTAATCTCCACCCAGTTTTTCTAGGTGATGTTGCCACAAGGCATAAAATCCAAGGCTTCTATGCTTCCTTCATTGACACCTTTGAGGAACAGATGCTTCTGCAATTCCTCATTCAACCAGTGTTGAACATTTCGTTGCAAGTTATACATAAACATAAAAACATAGTCTTCCAAGGTTTCATCCTCTTTTTGTGACATCTTAAAGATGTCATCTCCTTTTAAATCCCATCCTCTACAGTATTCTTTGTATTTTGTGAGAAACATATTGCTCATGGCATTCCAATTTGGTACGGCATTAGCTCATAGGCTCATAAACCACCTTAGCACAACCTCTTTGAGAGTTGATGGAAATAACTTCAGCTTATGGGCATCAGTTGTGTAGTCGTAGCTCTTGTAGAGAATATCAAACTCAAAGAGGAAGGTCTCAGGATCTTAAGTGATAAGTCCGAAGAATTTTGGCAATGCAGCGGCTGGAATGTTCTTCAGGTTTTGGTTACCCTGTTGAGGAGGAATTGGAAAGGGAAAGGTAGGCAGAGCCATCCTTGGAGGAGAGCCTGGTTGCTACTGTGGTGGCTGGTATACAATAAGAGCTAATGGGTTGTCATGATACTCAGGTTCATCAAAAAGGACTTCTATATGTAGTGATTCTTCAGAGGATGAAGGTGATGAAATTTCTCCATGGGCATCTACAAATGGATTTTCAAATAGGTCTTCTTCTTCACTATCTATTTGGGGTTCTTTAGGCTCAGGGTTAAAAAGATCAAATGGTGCGACCTGCTATTGATGAGGAAGAAATCTTCTGCGAGCATCTCTTCTTCTATGCATAAAATGCTTTTCTTAAAATTAAATCCTAAACTATAAAAACTAGAATCATGAACACCAAAGTGGTTTGAACTAACACCATCCCCAACAACGGCACCAAAAATGCTTGGCCAAACAATTGTCTTAGAAACACATAGCATTGGACTACTATTTCAGGATTGGACACCCTAAATGGCTGCTAAGTAGATTATTTAGTCTCATTTAGTTATCGACCAGGGACGTAAACTTGGAATGGTGTTCACAAAGTATATGCTTCAAACTTCCTTGATTCTCATGGCTAAACCTATGGAATCAAAATACATTATGCTTTAGGAATATATTCTATCTCAATTGAATACAACTATGCTATGAAAATAGTAATCACAAGCAGGGTTTACTCTGCGCGCCTATGCTGCAGGAACAGTGCACCAGTTATGTTACTAGTGGTTGCAGGAACAACAAAGTTCTATCTTCTTCTTAATGAGAAAAGAAATAAATTCTAATCTAATAAAATTATTCACTCACCAAGTGGGCGCCCTTGTATGAGTGAATAGAAATGCAATTACAATAAGAGACTAAAACTCAAATTCCACACTCTATTCATTCATGGAGGAAAAATACTTGGAAAATAAACAGTGCTACAATATCAAACTCTATTCCAGAAATAACATCAATTGACTCTCTTTCTTCTTTTGTGGAACTATAGAATTCCACTTATTTAAGGAGGAACTACACTACAACCTAAATCTAGGATCATTCCATTAATGAGGATCACTAATGGATACATCGTGCCCATAACATAAATCTCAAACAACAATAGTAGGTCTTCAAGTTCCTCCCACAATATAACATGCACTGGTTCTAGATCTACGCACTGTGTCTTCTCAGGACTGAACTAACTTGTTCCTCTATGAGAATTCTATGACACACCCACCTTCAATCAATTTACTTAATTACTTTCTTATGCTGGCACTTCTAAAGGTAACGACTATCGTTAACCCTTTCAACACCATGCTGAAATTCTTGAATGTGCCATAACTTGACTCCTACAAAATAGTTAGTATACATAACTTTCGAAGCATAAATATAATATATCATTTAGTGAGATTTCATTCAATATTCTTGCACAACATTCAGCTACAGGAAGGAAACTACCCATAACATATCATAGGGAAAAGGACTATCTATTCAACATGCAATCACTTATATCCCGCAACTTCTATCCATTAGCTTTAAGCAAAATACATTATGTTTTCACCATCCATTTTACCTACTTATGTCCTTTCATATAAAAATATATAAAACTATAAGTTTAAAGTCTTCTGCTTCTGAAAACAAAATTTTGAAAAAGGAAAGTAATCAAATGGAAAAGATGGCCTTTTGGGGGGCCCATCAACTCTTTTAACTCATCTTTAAGAAGTGTAATTGATAATAATTGGATTTTTTCAAGGGTATCGAGATTCTCAAATTGTGCAATTATTTCCTTAAATTTTTTATTCAATGCCCTCTTCATAGTATTTATGGGTTTTTTAGCATAATATCTCAATTTTCCACATCTATTTCAATTAAATGATCTATGCTTTTTGGATTAATTTTGCTCTTCAACTGTTCAGCTAGAATAACATTCTCATTTTTTTCTTATACTTGGGCTGCAAACAAAATTAAAATTTCTCTTAATAGCTCATCATAACATCAGAAAGATCCAAAATCCATAAATAACATCAAAGAGACTAAATTGAGAGAGAGAGAGAGAGAGAGAGAGAGAGTTTTGGGATTCTGAAGGTTGTACTTGTTGACCTTGCGATGACCCTTCTCTAGCTTCTAAAGTTTGGGCATGTTGAACTTGCGATGAGCCTTCCCCAACTTCATAAGATTGTGCTTCTTGAGAATTTCCTATGCGAAAGATATAATTATTTTAAACAAAAGTCCACAAATGAAATTTCCTATGTCCTATTGCCTCTAATTAGTGGACTAATAGGTCTAATTATGTCTAATTAGGTCCTAAAAGGTCTAATTAAGTGGAATAAAGGGTCTAATTGGTATAATTAGGTGGACTAAATGGTGTAATTGGATCTAATTAGGTCCTAGTAGGTCTAATTGTGTCTAATTAGGTCCTGAAGGGTCTAATTGGGTCTAATTAGGTAATAATACCTTCTAATTGGATATAATTATGTCCTAAAGGGTCTAATTGGATCTAATTAGGTCCTAATACCTTCTTGTTGGATCTAATGAGGTCCTAATGTGTCTAATTGGATCTAATTAGATCATAAAGGGTCTAGTTGGATCTAATTAGGTCATAATACCGTCTAATTTGATCTAACTATATGTCCTAATGGGTCTAATAGGATCTAATTAGGTCACAAAGGGTATAATTGGCACTAATTGTGTCTAATTAACTCTGAAAGGGTCTAATTGGATCTAATTATGTTTTAGGTCTAATTGGATCTAATTCTAGGTCTTAGGTCTAATTGGATCTAATTAGGTCTTAGGTCTAATTGGGGATAATTAGGATCTAATTGGATCTAATTAGGTCTTAGGTCCAATTGGATCTAATTAGGTCTTACGGCTAATTAGGTCATAATTACCTATCTAATTATGACCTAATCTAGGTCTAATTAGGTAGGGTTACTAGGGTTTAGGATATTAGGTATAATTAGGTAGGGTTTATGGTCTTAGGTCTAATTATGTCCCAATAGGTCTAATTAGGTCTTCTTTATCAAATTAGGTCTAATTAGGAATTGCAATATCATGCTTACATGTTTCATTTTAAGACAAGTCATAACCACCAACTTAAAATATCCAGAGAGAGATAGAGAGATATATATAGACATACCTTATTTCTTATGATAATGTTTTTCCCAAGCTTCTTCGCGCAGTCTTTGTTTAGTTTGTTCTGAATAATGTCGTGTACTCTTATTGAGCCTTTTTTTTTATTTCCCATCACAAGTTGCAAAATTGTTCTATTAAATTTTGACAAAATTTGAAAAAATTCAATTTCAAAAGTCTTCCTTTTCCAAAATATCAATTATTTGTCAACTTTCAAATTAATAAGATGATGAAAATATATATTTATTTATATGTAATCATTCTAAACCTGAAATGACACCAAATAGGCTGACATATGTTTCTATTGAAAGTCATCACTAAGTTTCTATCGAAACTCCTGACTTTCTATCAAAACTACTTGGGTAAATGACCAACAAGCGTCAAATCATAAAATTACTTTTGATAGAAAGTAGTTTAGATCAAAACCTTCTGATTAGATGCCATTTGAAGAGGCTAACATAAATTTTCAATTTTCATGGCTTTGGGGCTCAAGCGCCCCCCTCAAATGGAAGAATAGGGAGATATCCTTTTGCACTGCATAAGTACTATGAACGAACTTTCTAATGTATATAGATTTGACAATTTTTGAATTAATTAGGTCTATGTTTTTTGACGTGCCTCAAATTTAGGTTTTTTTATCAATGATAAACCTACAAGTTTGACATTCAATGAAAATAGTAAAAAAGAGAAAAAAATTGAAAAATAAAAGTCCCCTTCGGCTTTGAGTCTACTTTTTATAAAAAAAATTGAATTTTAATAAATACACAAGTTATAAGCTATGTAGTCAAGTTATGTCAAAATTATGGATTACTCTAATTCAAACATTTATAAAATATGTAATAATCATGATAATGTCATCAAACCAATTGCATTCCCTCTGTATGGATGTTTTTTATTAAATAAGCAGCAAGAGGGTGCTGGCCCGTGGTACAACAAAGCAGAGTCGCAATGAACATGTTAAAAACACATTAACAGGAACAAAGGAAACTGCAACAACAACAACAGCCAAAGTGTAGTTAAGGAGGAAAGTCAAGGAACCAGTAAAAAGCCATAGTCAGCACACAGTCAACCAAAAGTTGAGTAGAGAAGGAGATACTCAAGGCTAGAAGCAGCCAAGTACAAGACACAGTAGTACCATTAGTTCTTGACATCCCTGAATTTAAAGAAGGACCATGAAAGCACATAGTGTGCACATGACAACACATTGACAACACCTTAGGCTGCACAATGACAGCACCTTGAGCCCCACCAAAGCCATGACAGTCGAGCACAACATAAGTAGCAGTCTCCCAATGCACCTCTAAAGCAAAGTGTTCCACCTCAATAGGAACAAAGCAAAAAGCCCCAACACTCTCCACCTCAATAGGAGAATCTACCACCTCCAGGATCACGAACGAACTCTCCACCTCAATAGGAAGTTGCTCCATCTCCATAGGAACCGTGAATAAGGAAGAAGACAGAGTGTACAAAGCCCAATGCTCGGAGAAAGAAACAAGATGCCCAATGACAATGTAGAGCCCAACCTCCAAGCAAGCTGCCTGCTTTAACCAAAAACACCAAACCAGAGGGAGCCCTTGAAAACTATCAGCCGTCCCCTGGCCACCAGAAGAAAGGAAACCCCTACCTCTTCCACCCCAAGGGGGAAGATCCATTACAACCTGAAAACAGAAAACTAACACCACACCCATTAAAAGCAAAGGGGCAGAGCAGGAAACCAAAAGCCTGTGCAAACAAAAATCATCTCAAACTAGTCCATAAGAGGTCTGAGAGTAAATCCATGGGAGGGAGAGAATGTCAGAATACAGTCAGCTCCCCCATACATGCTGTGGCTGCCAAGAAAATCTTGGCCAGGACCATGGGCAACAATATGATCAGCAACCACAGCCACAATAAGCAGGACCAAAGCCCTTAAAAGTATCAAGCCTGGAGTCTTCCACCACAGCTGAAGCCCACCAAAAACCCACACCTCAACACCCAGCAGAAAAAAACCCGCCACATAAAACACAAGGCCCCCAAAAGGAACCAGTAACCCAGGAGATCCTCCATCCAACACAATGCAACCCAACACCAAACAGGGGAACATTTTCACCATACTCAGCATCATCCACATCACCCAAAAACAACACACAACAGAACCACTCCAGGGCCAAGAGAAGCAGGGGGGAAGAAAGGGGAGCAGAACCCCATCATTCTTGTCAATAGCACTCAGCACAACAAGACCCCCATGGGATCCCAAACACCCCACCCCTGTAAACCCGATACCCTTGAAAGAAAAACAAGGTAGTTCCCAATCCTTCCTGTCCAAGGCACGCAGCACAACAGGAAGCTCATGGAAACAAGCCCATCCCGCCTCGGTAACCAGAGAAAAATGTAGGAAAGAAGTAGAGCCACTGCGAAAACCCAGCAAAATCCCACCTGAGTTGTCCACAACACACTCAGTATCCTTCTCCCTAAAAACTCCCAAATTTGAAAGCCCACTCCCACTCCCAGGAATTCCACCACCAATCACCAAAAAGGGCAAGTGAATCTCCACCACACCCCACCAAACTGCAGCCAAGTGACCAGCAGTTCCATCTGGCTCATCATCAACATCTTCTCCATCGCTCACAAGCACCACAGGGCCTCTATGAGCAGCAGAAACCCTAGATTTCAAAATGCTCCCGCTCCCTCCCCCGCTCCCGCACACCACCAGTGCACCAGGAAAGAGACTTTTGCCTCCACAAGAAGCCAAAACGTCGGTGTGCAGAGCAGCCAGACCAACGGTCAAAGGGAACCCCCACAGCCACACTACAGCCAAGCCCGAAGCATGGCAGGGGCAGAAGACAAGGTCCAAGAACAACCTCTGCTCTGAAAGTCGGGAATCAGCCCATGTCGCCATGGATTTACAGACCGCCGAGAATAGACCAGTGGCAGGTCTGTCAAACCCAGTGGGCCGACCAATAAGACCAATCCCAACAGAGGAGGGTGAAAAATCACCACAATAGAGCCAGGGAACCACAAAGGAAGACTCCCGACCGTCTGGATCATCGTCCTCATCCCCATCTCCGCTCCCTGTGCCCTCAGATTTTGAAAATCCCTCGCTCCCGCTCAAACGGCTCCCGCTCCCGCTCATTGCTTTCTGTTGAGTTGAATCCCAATGGTCACATTTTTTCCCTCCCTCCCTCTATATGGATGTTACAAAACCAAATTTGAAATAATCACAATGATATCTATTTTAGAAAAAAAAGTTATGCTCTATGAAGTCAATGTAACTTTTTGAAAATGACGTTTTCAGCAACATAGCGGTTTTAGTGGGAGAAAAATAATAATTAAAATCAATTCAAAATCCTAAAAGACTCTAGTTTACTTCATCTTCCGATTTCAAACAATTTAAAAACAAAATACATCTGTATCTGAATTTTTTTTTTAAATGTAGACTTCAATGTCCGTTTAGGAAAAAAAGTGTAACCCACTATTATGGGATCACCCAATGTAGAGGAGGAAAAGTGTGAATATCTTCATCCCATGATTTCGAGATCCTACTACTGCCACTATGTGTTTGCTAATAATAAGTTAAATGTGGTGGGGTGAGCCAAAAATATGGCAGTTGTACAAGTTACGATCCTACCACACGAGTATGGAGACACATTACTCAATCTTATTTTAGTGTTATTTTCCCTCCTATACCTGCATTTAGACACTAATTCCATGTTTTCAAAGGTAGCACTATAGAATTTGATTGTGGAAAATCAGTTCCATATAATTGGGACATAGATTTATTACTTTTCCATAGTTGAGGGTATGAAAATTTTGCATGGCCAGATTTTTATATGTGGTAAAGGTATATTAGATACTTATTCTATGATTTATCTATTTGATCCTGGATATACTTGGGAAGAATAGAAGAGGAACCTCCTCAAGAGATGGTCTCCCACAATACTTGGAAATATTCTCAAGTGTCGTGGAACTTTGACATTGTGAATTTTTTCATTGAGCACTAGAAATATGAACAAGCATTAGTAAGAAAGTAAGACTTAGTTCTTGACACGTTCTTTTTCAAATCATAGGGTTTCATTACTCGCACATTTGTGTGATGAAACTTATGCAGATTTATTAGAATGCCTTGGATCTCAATAGGCAAGCATATTATTACACTCTTAAGAGGGTATTGCACATTTACAATCATACTAGCACTTTACCTCTGAAGGGTGCAATGGTTACGTTGTTAGTATTATATATTAAATGATTTTGATGTATTGGTGATATGGAAAGTGTAGGGATAATACTTTTGTTACATAGTAAAACATAAGGTAGGATAAATTCATCTTTTCTAAATTCCATACATGCAAAATAATTACATTATGTTGTAAAATAATCCCAAAGTATAATTTATTTCAATTTTGGACATCTATGCTTTCAAATTTGACATCAAAATTAATCACACCATTCGAAAAGAGAACTCACACTCTCACTATCCATGCATTTATATCTTTCTCACTCACACACATAGACACTCCTTCTTTCTCCCTCCTGATGTCTATCATAAGGATCACATTTTTCCACCAATTTACTTTTATGATGAAAAGTTAACCAAAGTAAAGACAAAACATTATATAGATTGTGAAGTGTTTGCCTATCCAAAATCTTAATTCTAACACTTTATTAAATTGGTTCATAACATTTTTAACAATAAATCTATCAATTAAAAAATTTAATATTTTTAGTCCTAATTTTGAAATCAATCTCTTTGTATATCAAATCTAATTATTTATTTCTCTATTTAATTTTAAATATTTATGTAAATAATTAAAAATAAAATATTTAACTATTAAAGAGTTAACATATATTATTAAAAAAGAGATTTTGAATGAGTAGCTTCTACATATATTATTAGACACTAGAGTTAGGGTCTTTTGGATGCCTTTGACGATTCCAAGATGCAGATGGCCAAGGCCAAGTCTAAAATTTCTCACAAATTTGATAGATGGATTTGTCAATAGATAAAGAGCATAGTTATTATGAGTCAGGAATTGGAGCGTAAACTCAATAGTCTGCAGGTGACATTAAAGAATTTGGTTGGGGATAATGTGAACAAGAGTATGCCTGACATTCTAGACATTAAGGTCTTTGCTCTCTCTGAGAAATTAGAGGATAGTAATGTTATGTTAAAGAAGATTCATCAAATAAGTTATAAGTGTATGCGGGCCTTGGCAAAGAACCTCGATGCCTTGGTCATCTTGCCAGATGGGAACAGACCCAATAAAGCCACTGTTAATGTCAAAAATGATATTGAGGATATTGTCTCCATTCCTTATAGACTAGAAAAAAAAAAATCATGCTAGTATGAAAAAGAAGGAAATGACTACTTCAAGGGATCTCACTGGCCTTAAAGTGATTGTTAGGAAAATGTTTGATCTTGGGGATCAGGTCGCTAAGATCCTGAAGGATCTAGCCTAGTTTATTGTTTGTCTTGTTCTCTCTTTGCTAGGTGTTTTGTGGGTTGGGTCTCGGTTGGTTGTTCCTTCTGGGTGACTGTTGGGTTTCGTACTGTATTTTATTTTAGTGGTCTGAATGCTTTATCTTTTGGGTTTCTTTTGTTAAGAGTCTCGGGTCCCTACAAAACCTAATTTTTCTTTATGTTAAAACATATATTATTAAAAAAATAAAACTATAAAATAAAATAATATAAATATTCTACATAGATTAAATCAAGTTTTTTATAAAATTAAAATCAAATATTTATTCTATTAAATATATAAAATAAATTTTTGTTTCAAAAAAAATTTGGTGTAAAACAAATTAAATTCATAATTATGTTTTTTTAACAAAATAGTCTGATCATTTGTATTAAATTATCAACATAAGCACAGATAAATAAATAAATAATATTCTCAAGAGGAGATAAAAACACTCCCCTATAGTTAAATGTGTCAAGTGAAACTAGAATAACATGTATAAAATTTATACATAAATAAATAAAATTGCATTAGTTTTAAGGAATATTAAATTGAAATATCTATTTTATTAATCACTTTCTTCTTATACTCTCTATCATTCTGATGATTGATCACAAAATATGATCTAAAACATGGATACAAAGATCCTCATGCAATATAATCTAACAATAACATATAAAACTTTAAAAATATTTTGTATACTTTATTACTAAAACAATTATCTTTTTCTTGCTAATTTATTCTTAGTTTGATCAAATGAAATTTTAAAAAGAATTTTAATGTGACATTCGTGTTGAATTGATATGCATGAGAATTTATTGAGAGATATTGAGAACCATAATGTATCTTATATTACAATTATGAATATTTTTTACATTTATTTTTTTAAAATTAAATATATTTAATAGATAAAAATATATTAAATGGAAAGTTGGAAAAGATTCTTTGGGATTTCTTATGGGCCTCTGGTGTTGACCATCATGGTTTCCACAGAGTCACTTGGGAGTATTATTGTTTTCTTAAAGGTTCAAGTGGGCTTGGCCTTTATTCTACCCACAAGAAGGGCCTTGCTTTATGTGCCAAATGGGTTATCAGAGCCATCATAGGAGATGAGGCCTAGAACATTCTTCTCAGACATTGCATTTTTTCTGTTTTTCCTTCTCACAAGTCGGCGTGGAAGAGGATTGGGCTTCAAACCCTCCTTGCCATGAAAGAGCCTATTCAGATTTAGGTTTCCTTTGTTGCTAAAATTATCTGGAAAGCCCGAGAATCCCTCAAACCTTGGCTTCACTAGGCTGGTGATGGCTTTAGGGATGGTCTATCCTTTAACCAACACAATATCTGGTGGTCACCTCTTTACCAGGTTCAAGGGTGTCCTGTTGCCAAAATGCCAGGTTGCAGTGCTCTTTGCTTTCATAAGCATGGCATGCGAACTCCTAAGGACATTTTTTCTAGAGCTACCTTCAATATCCACTCTTGGGTAGATATGCAGATATAGTTCCATCTTAGTTAGATTGATCACCCAGCTTTTGAGTTACTTGTTTCTACCATACCTCCTCAATTACTTCATAAGCTCAACATTTCTTCTTCCAGGCCCTGGTGGAAAGATTGGAAGTGGTATCTAGTGACACTATTTTGCAATTACAAACCCAAGCTTGGTTATTCTTGGTTGGTTCCTCATCTTCCTATGGGTGATGTCCCCAACCATTGATGGAATTTGCAATCATCTCATGGTACCTGGAAGAATAGATTTCTCACGGTTTGGTCTGCTATCACTGAGCCAAAAATTTCTCATTTAGCTTGGTGTGTTCTCTTCCAAGGCTTACCATTGGGTGATAGACTCAAACACATGGGATTCCCCAACCCTATATGTTCATTTTCTGGCCTATCGGAGTCTTTCATGCATGTTTTTTGGTTCTGCAGAAGAGCTTAACAATACTGGGCCTGGATTCATGATTTCTTTTGGGCTTTAAGGCCTGAGCTTTTCTCCTGGCATATGGTCCTATTGGGAGATTCTCCCAGAATCCCTTTTAATTTTTCCCAGATCTCGCATGCTTTCAGGATGGAGATTCTATTTACTTTATGGAAAGACATAAATGTTGTTTTATTTACTCATAGCTCTCTTGATACCAGTATATCTATGTGCTCTAAAGCTTGTATCTGTAATAATGTGCTACTACAGATACAAGTTTAGGCTGATAAGGTGGCTCTTGAAGTGGTGCATCTGTAGGAGCTCTTAAAGCATTGGGGCAATGCTCCTTGTACTGTTTCTTGCGTGCCACCAGACCCTATTTCTGCTAGCAAGAATCCTCCTTGCTACCGTCACCACTCCTCTGGCAGGCAGTCTTTAACTCCCCATTCTCAGGCTCACCCTTGCTCTTCCAGCAAAGGTGCTTAGTGGGGTCATTCAACTTCTTCGCAGTAGTGGTGCAATGCCTCAGGCTGGGATGTGCCACCTCCTAGTGTTTTTCCTCTTGCTGGTTCTGACAAGTTTCCTCACCTAGCGTTGGCCATTTCGCCTACCTGAGTGGAGGATGGAGAAATTACGCAAGATAAAGAAGATAATGATGGGTGGTCACTCCTAGACCTTACCCTAACCCCACTGTTGGGCGGGGTAATCCTGAAGATCAGGATCCTCCCTTTGCAGCCACTATGTTGGTTGCACGAGGTTTTTTTGATGAATAGTTATTTTATGTGTTTCTGGCCTTGGGTCATGTGACTCTTGCGGGGTGACTTTTTCCCCTAACCCCTTTTTTTGTGAATATGTACTTTATTAATTTTAATTAATGCTAAAGGACCTATTCATAAAAAAAATATTAAATTGTGTTCTATTATATAAAGACACAAACATCAAAAACATGACTGAGTACATATAATTTTGTCTTTGATAATCTTGAACAATTTCAAGAAAACTTGACATGACATTTAATAATATAAACCTAAATTTAAAATAATTTTTTAGAAAAAATGAATTATTAGGAGATCAAAGAGGGAACTAGTAAATTTTACCCTATTTTTTGACAAGGATTAGTCAAATTTTTGAGACCCATTGGTCGAGCCAATGACCAAAATTGTCGTCAAACTTTTCTTGTCACTTATTCAACAGGAAAATAAATCGTTGATATATTGACCTTATTAGTGGTTGCATTATCGACCGAATCTTCATCTAAATACTCACTTGAAGCTAGAAGAATCATAGATCAAACCTTTTATCTAGCGACCAACGTTCGTCTCAATTGCGACCAACGGTGGTTGGATCAAATGTCAAGCACATAGTAGTCTCATCGAAACATCAAACATAGTATTTCTCCTTTGT
>MU228217.1:978434-1018909 GCA_018584345.1 Thuja plicata
TCAATCCAATGTCAACACTTATATGACACTTGATAACATCAATCATATGATGTAAGAAATAAAAGCATCATCCTCATTATGTAATCAATAGAAACATAGTCTCAAGATGTGGATTGCCTCCATCGGCAATTCTATCCACAAGCTCTCATGTAGATTGCCTCCATCGGTGATTCTATCCACAAATGCATGAGCTTTAGAGTGGATTGCCTCCATCGGTGATTCTATCCACAAGCTCTCGGGTGGATTGCCTCAATCAGTGATTCTATCCACAAGCTCTTGTGTGGATTACCTCCATCGACTATTCTATCCACAAGCTCACGAGCTTTAATGTGGATTTCCTCAATCGGCAATTCTATCCACAATTTCCTAGGTGGATTGCCTCAATCAGTGATTCTATCCACAAGCTCTCGTGTGGATTTCCTCCATCGGTGATTCTATCCACAAACTCATGAGCTTTAATGTGGATTGCCTCAATCGGTGATTCTATCCACAAGCTCTCATGTGGATTTCCTCCATTGGCGATTCTATCCACAAACTCATGAGCTTTAATGTGGATTGCCTCAATCAGTGATTTTATCCACAAGTTCTTGGGTGGATTGCCTCAATTGGCGATTCTATCCACAAGCTCTCGTGTGGATTGCCTCCATCAGCGATTCTGTCCACAAACTCATGAGCTTTAATGTGGATTGCCTCAATCGGCGATTCAATCCACAGGTTCCATCTATTATGATCTGTTTCAGCCATCACAAGATGTCTATCACAATAGAAGGTAAAGTTATTACAAGATCGTCACCTTTCAATAACTCTTACAAATACAAGTGATAATCATTTGGAAGTCATCACTTCCTCATGATGTACATAGGGGGTAGGCCCTTTAAAAATATGGAGTCACACACATGACATCCATCATGGCTCAATGCACAGGGTGAAAATAAGGGATTTCACCTTGAACTTCTCTCATAGAGAAGAACTCATTGAGAAGATATTAATTTATTGATCATCCAAGATTGCTTAAGATGAACTGTCAGACTCCCTCTGAGTCTGATATCAATCTTCTTAGCTCCTCATCCAAAGATACTTCTGAAGATTCAGACTCCCTCTGAAAACAATTTCTTGTGCTTCTATCCTGAAGCTATGTCAGAAAGAGATTACAAATAGCTTATAAACTAAACTATCTCATACGAAAATACCAAAGATAGAAGCATACGATATTTTACTAGCCAATATTATAGCATAAATTTAAAACTAAATAATTCATGTGCATTAATAAAAAATGGAATACTTATCTTAAGTTTCAAATATCTCCTTTTGTAAGGTGAGCCCATATAGGAAATATCAACTCTCATCAAACTTTGAAGTTGTTTGTGGAGGACAGGCTGCAGGAGATCATAATGTTATTCGTGCTAGCCATGTCGACGACCTTCATATAGAGTGACAACCTAGAGTGGATGATGACCATTTTCTCACTCTCCACTAAGGATGTTTCAAATGGAAATGTAACATTGGTTATTATTCCCCCCACAATGTACAATTCTCACTCTTATATTGTTGAACAATACTCATGTCTTCTTGTTAAATGCCTTGAATGCTCCAAGAGAGGTGAAACTATATAATTTATCCTTTCTTTATAGAAATATACATCCTTCCTTGAATTCATGCTTCTTTGTTATTGCTTGATCACGATCATAACAAATTAATATATCTTTTTAATGAAATTCATTTTCAAAAATTTCACATATACCCGTACATATTCTCTCATAATGTTTGCATCCAAGATTTTCTCTCTAATCGCTTCGGTGAGATTCTTTGAAATTAGGATTTCACCAACATATCCAAAATGTAGCAAAATCCAACAGTGAATTTGTTAGATATGGTCCTTTTACTGAGACTGTATTTTCTAAGACAGTCACACATTCACCATCAACAAACTACTCTCTTACATTTGCAATATGGCTCTGATACCATGTTAAGTTTTTATGATAGTTGCAAATGTAATAGCACTCTATTTTGTATGTGTTTTCCAAATGTAACAATCTCTCTTTAATTTATATTAGGAACGAGGCTAGGAGAGACATGTCCCTTCATGGGACATGTCTATTCATTATTATTTATAAGAAATGACATGCCTCTTCCTATTAATCATAATTTAATCAATCTTATAATGTTTCATCAATCAATTATTAATTAAGAATAATATAATAATTTAATATTGAATATTAAATTTCATATGATTAATAATAATATAACATATATAATATATTATTATTAATCAACATGTATTATATATATTCTAATGATCATACGACTAAAGCTACAAACATTAACATTCCAGACAAAGGAAAGGAACCCTAACCCAGACAAGGACATTTTAAAAAATAGTATCTAAAAGATCTAGGTAAGGGGTCCATTTCTTTAGAGCCAATGAAAAATTTCCAATAACCCAAGGACCTTGACCCCTAATAGGCATAATTTATACTTTATTGGTAAACTCTAAAGAAAAGTAACCCTTAGGTAAAGCAAAAATAGGGATTTGGTTGTTGGATCTCCATTTTTTTTTGTTAAAGCCCTCACTACTTCAATATTCAGTCACATGCCCATAAATTTCCCTACTAGAGTTCTATTCATTAAGGATATATTATGATCAATGACTGAATCAGGGGTAGAGATAGAAGACTTACCCTTAGTTAGATCATAAATATTAATAACTAGAGGGAAGGACAATTTTCCTCTTGGTTTATGATGCTGAGGCCTTAGGTGGACTTCAATCACTAAGTTTCTGAGGGACTCTATCAAGCTTCTTCATTAGGAGCATCTCTATGGATCCAATCCACACCATACTTTATCAGAGTGCACACCATGCCTTACGCCACCATAGGCTCTACATCTTGATAAACATCACCAATGTCCCTCGAATACATCAATGACTTCAACTAGGAAACTTGATCAAGTAAAAATCTCTTACCAAGTTCTCATTAGCCCAATAACCAAAAATATACCTCCTTGTTGTCTCTGGATAGACCCGCACACAGAGAGGTGTAAATTTTGAAGTAGATCCAAAATTATCGATTACTTCAGTGATGATGGGTGTAATTAGTTTCTCACCAACATAATCCAATTTGAGAAAGATCTAATGGTTGGTTGGAAAGATATTGCCCCCGCACTGAATTGCATTTTTCTGGGAAAGTCATCTTCAACTTTCTTCAACATTGTTTGATCCTTTCTTGAATCTCCCATCCATCCCTACATACAAACTCATACTAACACATACTATATAGGATTTAGACTCTCCCCACAATTCACATTAGCCATAGGAGATGAGGAAGTCTAATTCATCATGGAGAATTTAAAACAAATTTCCGATTACACCAAATTAATTACAAAGACAGTCAATGCAAACTTGATGTTTCTTTTCTCAAAACTTATCAAAACAATCTAATACTTGCATAGTAATGAGAGTAAATCAATAAACCATCAATATAAAAGATGTCCAATCAATATATAATTAGAATAAAATGTTTAAAACATCCAAAGTACTAATTGTACCCTTACGATAGTGAGTAGACAGTTTTCAGAGAATTAACTTTTATTGCTTTGAAACTCCATTACATTGCTTCCTTTCTACCCAACCCTATTCTAAGAATCTCCTCTGACCCCATACTTATGTGGAATTTGGATCACTATTCAAATAGCCTCTATAGCCTGAGAACTTCCTGCAAATGTCCTTAAACCAATTGTGATCAGTTACATACTGATTGTTTACAATTTATTTATTTGTTGTCAAAATGACAGCTTAGTTGTCAACTTGACAACTCTTCATTCATTTATGCTTATATTGTTTGGTTTAACTTCTAAAAGTTCTAATAGGATCCTTTCCCAATACTAAGACTTTAAACCCTCTTAAACCCCACATGAGCCTTTATAGGCCTATTTTGTATATAAATGCAACATTACATGTTTTGATACTTTTAGTGCATTTGGAAAATTTTAAATGTCTTTATTTACCGTATTACAATCATTACAAAAATCATAGGTCCTTAAACCATTTCATCTAGCCTAGGATCCCCAAATGACCCCAAGGTACACTCTAACCCCCAAATACCATCAATGGCTTACAATATTTATCTTTTTTACTAAATGATCAATTTTCTTAATAAAGCATTACAAAACATAATTAAATGACCAAAAATGGTCTTATTACAATGTCAAATGACCCAATAAGGCCATGTTGTCCTCCACTCCCCCTAGGATCTATTCAGTGACCCTAGTGTTCCTTTAAGACCTTGTGCTTGGCCTTGGTGCTCCTACACCATACTTCAAATATTTAAAAAATTTTGAAGTCCTCTTGGAAACCTGAAAACAAAAAAATGTTAGAAAAGTAAATTCATTCCTTCATCTTGACCTTTGGCAAATATAGGTTCTCTGTGAACCATGCAACTCTGCCATGTATCTTCATCTTCCATCTAGGCTTGTAGACCTTCACCAGTGTGAATATGGCTTTCCCATGTTGTTTCTTTGCTTCAACCATCATCATATCAATCGATATCTCCATGCTAGTAGAAAATTTTGTCAAATTTTGATCCTTCTCATGGCTCATCTCTGCAAATATAATGTCTTCTGTGAAGGCTGGTCCTTCTTGTGCCTCCAAAAATCCTACATAACTTTTCCATTCCTCCACTATTTCAGAAAACTCCTTTCACAAATACAACTCATCTTCAAGACCCTCTAGGCCTTCCTTTATGTTGTCTCCTCCAGCATTCACCAAAAACTTTCCACAAGTCTCTACACCTCTCATCATAGGTGCATTCTTCCTTGTTGCTGCAACTAGTTTCTGAATAGGCCATCTAATATTTTTCTTCAACTTCAAGTGTCAAATTTTAGCATCCTTAAGCATCCTCTCTAGTTTCTTCAATCTTTCTTCATCTTCTCCCAAGGATTTCATCTCCTTTCTTCTTTGTTCTTGGGCTCTTTTCCTCATCTCTTCCTACTCTTCCAAAATCCTTCTTAGGCTTCTCAACTCTTCTTGCCTCATCCATTATATTTCTTTCTTCCTTTCTTCTTCTTACTTCTTGTTTCTTTCTCTTTAATCTCTCTCCTTCTTATCACCATATAGGTACTCCTTCAATGCCTTTAAATTTTCTCTTTCACTCCTTCTCAAAGCCATCCCTTCTCACTAATCTAAGATTCATTAGATCTCCTTCCACCACTTCAGAAAACTCAAGGAGGATAGCTCAACTCCAAGTTCTCAAAAAGGTCTTTCAATCATCCAAATCCTAGACCTTAACTTTCACTAATACTACTTGATGCAGAGGCCTTAGGTGGACTTCAATCACTAATTTTATGAGGCACTCCATCAAGCTTCTTCATTAGGATAATCTTCATGGATCCAATCCACACCATACTCTATAAGAGTGAACACCATGCCTTATGCCACCATAGGCTCTACATCTTGATAAACATCACCAATTTTCCTCAAATACATCAGCATCTTCAACCAAGAAACTTGATCAAATAACTATCTCTTACCAAGTTCTCACTAGCCCAGTAACAAAAAATATACCTCCTTGATGTCTATGGATAGACCCGCACATAGAGAGGTGTAAATTTTGCCATCGATATACACTCCTTAATCACTCTAGTGATGATGGCCATAGTTAGCTTCTAACAAACATACTCCAATCTGAGAAAGATCCAACAATTGGTTGGAAAAATATTTCCTCCACACTGAACTGTATTTTTTTGGGACAGTCATCATCAACTTTCTTCAACATTGTCTGAATCTTTCTTCAATCTCCCATCCATCCCTCCATAAAAAATCATACTAACACATATTTTAAATGGTTTATAATCTCCCCACAAGTCACATCAACTATATTAGGTGGGTAATTCTAAGCCATCATGGAGAATTCAAAACTAATTATTGATTGCACCAAATTGATGACAGAGACAATCAATGCTAACTTGATGTTTCTTTTCTCAAAACTTATCAAAACAATATAATACTTACATAGAAATGAGATTAAATCAATCCACCACCAATCTAAAACATATAAATTCAATATATCATTAGAACAAAGAGTTTTGAACATCCAAAATACCGACTGTACGCTTACGACAGTGAGTAGATAGTTTTCAGATAATTAACTTTTCTTGCTTTAAAACTCCATTACATTGCTTCCTTTCAACCCAAAACTATTCTACCAATCTCCTCTAACCCCATAATTAAATGGATCAATATTCAAATAGCCTCTACAACCATCCAACTACCTGCAAACCTCCTCAAACCAACTGTGATCAGTTATAAATTGATTGTTTACAATTTTGTTATTTGTTGTCAAGTTGTCGACTCGACAACTCTTCATTTCTTTACACTTATATTATTTTATTTAACTTCTAAAATTTCTATTAGGATCTTTTCCCAATACTAAGACCTTAAACCATCTTAAACCCCACATGAGCATTTATAGGCCTATTTTGTATATAAATGCAACATTACATGTTTTGGCACTTTTAGTGCATTTGACAACTTTTAAATGACTTTATTTTCAATATTACAATCATTATAGACCTCATAGGTCCTTCAACCAATTCATCTAACCTAAGATCTTCAAATGAACCCTAGGTACACTCTAACACCAAAATGCCATCAATGACTTATAATATTGATCCTTTTTACAAAATGATCAATTTAATTAACAAAGAATTTTACAAAACATAATTAAATAACCAAAAATGGTATTATTACAATGTCAAATGACCCTAAAAGGTCATGTTCCTCTAGGCCGTTGTGCTTGGCCTTGATTCTCCTACACCAGTTTAACTCCAAATAGTGAAGTACATAGATTTTGTTTGTTCCCTTCTACTTCAAATTTCCTTACCACATTATGGGGATTAATCCTTTCCTCTGACTCTTTAGATTTTGGGGACCCCACCTATGAAGAATTTTCCATTTTGATCCGCCCAACATTTTTTACTTCCAATCGAGACAACTGGACACCATGGGTCCACTTGAAGGTTTTTATCTAGATCTCTATCAGATGAAACTTCCTTACCTTGACCTCCATTTTATTTCTCCATTGATTCATCCTACAAATCCTTAATACTTGTAGCACACTGGTCTGTGCCATTTCTTGAGGACTCAAAATTCCTATTCTCCCGCCCGTTCTCCTTCTTCCCCCACATGTTTGTCATAGTTTTCACGTTATGATGCATATGTTAATTAACTAATAATGTTATATTATTATGTTGAAGGGGTTTATTGTATTAATGTTCTATGGGTTTATTCTAAAATTATTGAAGTAATTTGAAGTTATAAAGTTTGACTAGTTTTGGTTTGCACTCCTCTGCATCAAATGACATAGCTCCATAATTTTGGCTAAAAGAATCTAATCCTAGACATAAGGTATCTCAATTTTTATATATCAATTGCGTAACAATAAAAAACTATGGATCTCTCATGTTTCTTTTTGAAAACACTCTATTTTCCAAAAAACAAAATCTTCAGTTTGATGGTTTGCATTTTATCTATTGATAATATGTTGTCATGATTTATTAGTGATGATCATATTTTGTCATGATTTCTTGGTGATTAGTCACACATTTGATGTTTCATGCAAATATAAGTTTTACGAGATATTTACGTAACCTTGGTTGAATTTTTTGAATATCTTGTGTAAACCTATTTTGAGATAACATGAGGAAATATTTTTGAGATCAACTCGTTTTGGGACATAGCATGTATTTTTGAGCTAACATATTATATACGAAGATTGGTATATATGTATATATTTTTTATAACCTTAAAAGATGATAAGATTTGAACAATAATGTGATATTATAAGTGATAGTAGATAGATGAACTTTGTGACTTCTATTTACTTTACTTCATTAAAGCTTCAACCCATTCATATCTAGATGAAATGACAAGAGTTCATTTTTTAATATTGATATTGAGTTACTCGTTTATCGTAGTGAGTCTCATAGGGATAGTGAGCCCTTTGGTAGCGAGTCATTGCAATATTTGTAACTGGTCATGAGATATTGAGAGTCAATCATTTCCATGGTTTTTCCCATTTGACATTTGATACATAAAAATAATGGTTTTATGTGTTGTGGTTTGTTTATGTTTATGTTTTATTTAACAATTAATTATGTTATGTGGATTTTTATTTAAGAGATTTAATAGTTGAAAGGGTATATTGATTCATCACTCCTCTTAGTAAATAGGATATTAAAACATTGGTATTAGAGCAAGGTCCTCTAATTGAGTCAAAAATCTTGGAGGAGATTCTGGAAGTTGAACATATGAAACATAAATCCACTTTAGAATATTTTAAATATGAAAGACTAACTGATAAGAATGGAGAACTCAAAAAAGCTTTGGAAGATCATGACAACATTGAGAATGAAAATAGATATAAAAAAGAAAGCATCAAAAAGAGAAGGGAACAAATTAAAAAAATCAAAGAAATGCATAAGAAGGTCTATGAAGGACCAAATAAATAAAATGATATGATTGTCCACCTAAAGATACAAGTTTTAGAAAAAAAAAGGGTCAACGAAAGTCTAAATTACATTATTGAAAAAAAGCAAAAAGTAAGACCATGAAGTAGGTTTTTCTTAGATTTTATCTAGACAAATCAAAGAGTCAAATAGATAAATTCAGGATGAGTGTATCAAATCTTGATGATGGCTATACAAAAGATTCTGAAATAAAAAAATTGGTTTAGGTTTTGAAATAGGTGAATGCTGACATGAGAAGGTCTAAGATAAAGGGCAATCAAGTCAAAAAAAAGACACAAAAATCATTGTATAAATTCATCATTGATAGAAAATTCAAAATCAAAGGGATCAAGCCAAAAATCTTCCTTTCAATCAATAGTTTCATTAAAGGTACAATTCTTTTGATGGAAATTATTTTTATTGCAATAAATTCTGGAAAAATACAATGGAATGTAGAAACAAAATAAATGAAAATGCTAGAAACTTCTCTGGTCAATGCTTTACTTGTAAAAAGTTTTTTCATAAGGCTAGTCAATAAAGGAGTAAGATTATAAAGATTCAAAACATAGGAAGAAATGATCCTTCAATTGTCAATGCCATATATGTAACATTTTTGGTCATAAAGTTAACGAATGCAGAGATCAAGAAAAAGGAAGGAAGGTATGACTTCACCTTGCTCTGGTGGAGAGGTTTGCTCCAACATCTTTAGATAAAATGACTTTTTCTTAGAGTGAGCTAAAAGGAAAATTATATTCCCTAATGAATAATAGGATGATATTATCACAACATTAGGATAAAATTTATTGAAAAATGAAATAGACCTATTGGTAAAGAACAAAGAATGAACTAATTGTAGCAGTTTTTGAAAGTAAAAATTGTGACTAGAAATATAGAGAAGCTATTTTATCATCCTTTTCACTATACATTTATTTTGTTGTATCAACAAGTGGTGTGAAAACATAAAAGGGAATTTTCACTAATTTTTTTTCTCATTCAAAGTAAAAGAAGTCCAAGGAAATAAAATTGAAGAGAAAGTGTGAGAGTTTCCGTCAGAAAGTGAAAAGTTATCTTTGTACCTTAGTTTCTTCTTTTAAAAAAAAATCTATCTTTCATATGGAATCTTCTAGTGTAGTCAATTTTGATAATCAACCCCATCCAAAATTAAAAACATAACAAAAAAATTTGATTTAGATTGACCCAATAGATGTATTATCTAATATAATGCCTAGGGTTTCACTAATTGAAGATATAACAACTTACATTTATGTCAAGATTGAAGAATATCATCATGGTAAATAAGTTGACATGTCAAAAAATGAATTAAGTCATAAAAACCTTGAATTGAAACCTAGTTATTTGAGATACAGTTTGTAAAGACACATCTAGGACCCTTAACTTTCTAATCTGTGAAATATTGGTTGTGTATATATTGGATAAAGTTAAGACATTGGAAAAAGAACTACTATTAGAAGCAGCAAGGGTTGAAAATTATGCCTCAAATCCTGGTGGTAGCTTTCCGTATGTATCATAAAAATATGATTTTGGACTACAGAGGAAATAATGTGTGGATCCCTAAATAAGTTTTTGAAGCAATAAGAATGAAAACATCCCTAAATAAATTTTTGAAGCAATAAGAATGAAAACATCAGCTTCTTTAAGGACATTTCCAAACTAATATGTGCTTGTATTTAAACATACATTAGTTAACTTATCACTCTAACACAATGAGTTTTGTCAAGGAATTCAGCTAGATAATATCTTATACATTATTGTAACAAATTTAAGGAGCAAGTTGCATAGTTGCCTCTTTAATTTTACATGTGTCTACTATGTCTTTTATAACTATAATCACAACTAAACAAACATTCATGTTTTGTATAAATTAGAACCTATCGCTCACAACAATAAGGTCTTCCAATAAAATGTTTATAAAAACAAATATTGTGTATTTAGCCTCTCTTTTTGTGTTATGTGCCCAGTTATAGCTCTAAGTAATTTAGTAGAATTGGATCAAATAATAGGCATGAGTAGTTGACAATGGCAGTTTATAGCACATAAGTTCGCTTACCAACTAAGAAATGGCTATGATATTTCACAATTTTAAAGTCAAACTTAGAGACTAATTGTTTCCACATATCTTTAACAAAGGCATCAATGTCTAAAATATAGTTTGTAGGTTTACTAGCTGCATACCCTCGAGTGCATTTGGAGTTGAATGTGTGGATAATGCATCAACCCTAGGAGCAACTCTTTGTGTAAATTTATTCATATAGTTGTTCTGAAATTGACTTTATAGTAGTGTTGGCATGGACTATAAAATTCTATTAGGTCTGATAGACCATCACTTGCTAACTTGATGACTGAAGTTCTAGAGCCCAAAATATATTTTCAAAAATAGAAAATTGAAATTCTATCTCCTTTAGGTGCAAATACTTGGAAATAATAAAAATACGAAGAAATTTTCTTTTACATAAATAAATTGCCAACATTACTTGTTTTAATAGATAGAAATCAGTAAATAATCAATAATCCCATGTGTCTCATATGATCTTCAAAGATAGTTATGTTGCAAAAGTCATAAAATATCAAGACTCATAAACTAAATTCATTGTTAACTTTCTTATAAGTTTTTCATATATAATAGAGTCATCTTAACCATTTAATATGATTGTAAAATGTTCAACACCTTGCTAAGACTATATTAATATGCTTTCCTTTGTGAAATTTGGGGTTAAGAGGACAATCTTACCTTCTTCACTATCTCAACAATACAAGTTATCCAATAATAATAACAATACATTCAATTGTCAGTCCACATCATTATTCATATCTTACATTTTGGTGACATCCATTTTATATGTTACAATAGATTATTGTAACAAATGTAAGGAGCAAGCTGCATAGTTGCCTCTTTAATTTTACATATGACTACTACTGTTTTTCCAGCTGAAATCACAACTAAACAAAATTTCATGTTTCGTATAAATTAGAACCTATCTCTTACAACAATAAGGTCTTCCAGTAAAATATTTATAAAAACAAATATTGTGTATTTAGCCTCTCTTTTTACGTTATGTGCTGAGTTATAGCTCTAAGTAATTAGCTGATAGGCTAAATTACGTGAGGTTTCACGTGAAACCTGTATGACGCTTGGATACCAAATATGGGCTCATAAACTGGTTTGTTATTTACCAGACAATAATAGCATCTATATCTTCTAAAATGGTATTTTCCCCCTTTCTACAATGCTCTATGGTAGCCAAGCATAGCTGTCCACATATATGTGCATGTATTTATTTACTTCCCCTTTCTAGAAAGCACAACTATCCACATATATGTACACATATTTAACATCCAATGTGAAATAAATATGCACCTATCTATAGCGTATATATCTAAAAATAAAAATACAAACCTAGCCATATTGGATTTAGTTTTTGCTATGTTTTTTACCTGTCTACATATCTGCGCATGTATTAACATCTAATGTGAAATAAATTCACACTTATCTATATCATACATATCTAAATAAATACAAATCTGACCATATTGGATTTAGTTTTTACTATACTGATATTTAATCTTGAACTGCCACATATTCAGATAGTAGCCACCTACCCACTCTATAAATACGTTTCTTATTTTAGTTGTAAAGCAGCTTGTAAAATTACTAACCAGTTTGAAGAATTACTAGGCTGACAACAAAAGTATTCCCCATCATCTTTTACCATCAAGTAAGATCTGAAACTAGTTATAAATTGATTGAGATTGCCGTAGGAATATTTACAATTACATCCAAATTAAAAATTATCACATTTCGCAATCCACTGCCCATGAATTAACTTCACATCCCTGTACCATTTATATGCGCTTGGAAGCCTCAATAGCATTAATTTTGGTAAATCAGAAGGCATCAACCCATTCTACATCCATCAGGCTTCTGTCACCCTTAATAGTCGGTAACAATGCTTTTGTAGAGAAGTGTTGCAACTTATAGCCACGTCTGTTAATATAAATTTCTAGAATCTGATTCCCATTTTGTGATTTAGGGTTTATTATAAACAAATATGAAACATTGGAATCTAGGAAACTGTGTTTGATCATGTGAGTTTAAGCAACTTTGTACTGAGAAATCATGATGTCAATTGAAACTTCCTTGTAGACAAAGTAAATAGCCAAGGCCCGCCTTTTTTAACTCCTCTTCAAATACTTGCGTTTTAAAAAAACCTAAAAAATAAATGATATCTATTTCTACACTTTTTAAAATATTATGTTTTTATGTTTGAAACAATCAATCACGGCTCTGTCTATTTCTCTTAATCGATTATATATTTTCAACAAATTTGCAAAAGAAAAGTTTGACATCTCCAAATCTTCAAGAAACTTTCCTACATGTCTGGGCCATTTCATGCCATGCAAGTGTTTTTAAATTCCTCAAGTTTTTAGTAGGCTAACTTTACTGCGGTTAAGAGAGCACACTCATTTTTAATTTTGAGACGCCATAAATCACAGAATCCACAACTTTGGATTTAGTTTTACACTTTTGAATATTATATTTTAGTGTTTGAACAATCGGTCAAGTCTCTAGCTAGTAAAAGTTTGTTATGTTGAGCTCTTTTTGGTGATTGGAAAATTTTTACCACTTTTCCCACTATCATTGTAGATATTCAATATATATAGTTGTGGGTTTTCCAGATTGGAAGTATTTCTCAGCTTAAATGCACTTTAACATTCACTTAAATATTCTCTTCCTTGGTGC
This sequence comes from Thuja plicata, assembly GCA_018584345.1. NCBI lineage: Eukaryota > Viridiplantae > Streptophyta > Pinopsida > Cupressales > Cupressaceae > Thuja > Thuja plicata. The sequence continues at coordinate 991,693 of MU228217.1, forward strand.
CCCTGATTTACAAAATTCTCTCCCAAATCTGGAAACGTTGTACTTCAACCAGCTACATCTTAAATAACCTCAACTATAGAATTCTCTTGTCTAAATCTCATGTGCTGCATGTGTTTTAAAAATATTTTTTTGGGTCTTTGTTTTAAAAAATCAAATTTACTTCACTATACTAATAGTTTTCTATTGTATAGTCATTGTACAAAGTTTTATTGAACATTATTGTTAGAAGATAGATTTTAATAACCGATTTCAAACAATAGGATTCTTGAAATAATATGATATAGATTTGTATTCATGTATTTCTATTTACCACACAAATCATAGTTTTAAGAGTATTTACTTGTCAAGTTCTTATATCAGTATATGTTATTTTTTAGAAGCTTACGATTTTTGCTTTCTTTTTCTACTATAATAAAACTATATGTTGTGTTTGATATTTTTAGAAATTTACTATTTTTTTTTTATTTCTAATATAATAAAACTACATATTGTGTTTTTTTCAATTTGAGTATCTAAATATTTACTTCTTACCATAAAGAACAGATATTTGTATTATATGCTTTTGTTTTTTCTATATTTACAAAGCTAAATGTGATGTACAAATTAACTATTACACCTTTGTAATATCTGTCTTCTTCTATATGAACATAAGTTATGTATTGCTTACATTTGTTATTGAATGCTTTCCTTCAGGAATGGCAAGTACTCCAAATAATAGGGATATCATAGAGATAGAAAGTAGCTACACTCCCCTTGTTGTACCAGGCATGAAAAATACACCAAAAAATTGGAATGCTTTTCCCCCAGATAGTATTCCAGCATTTACAACTAATATTTCACTGAGTTGTCTCGACCTCATACACCAAGCAAAGACAACATGCTCAGCTATATGTGGCATGGAAGACTTTGATGTTATGATTATGGAAGCAATCGTGCATGAATTTCATGCAACTTGTGAGAAATTGATGAGCTTCTGCAGATACACGCAGATGCTTACTATGGGCGTGGTGATGCTCCTCAGCTAAAAGTTGCTTTTCAGAGTTACTTAAAGAATATGTGAATGATTACGTTTATGCTTATATGTATATAATATACAAAACTAAAGTGGAACAGTGGAACTATATTGTGTTACTGCTATGCTACATACTACCTATACACCTTTTTTGACCTTTCTACCTATACACCTTTTTTGATCTTTCTGAAAGCATTGACCACCCATGAAAACTATGATTGAAAGCAATACTCTTCATACTAAAGTTTACATCTCAACTACTCTAGTAATATATAATTAAGCTCTACTTATGTAATTAAAATCTACTTCAAAATTTGGCCTGTAATATTTATATATATGCTACTATAGTGGTATTTTTGTAATAACAATGTATGTGTGGTTATACTTGCAAATTCTAGAGTTTATTGACAGTTTTAGAAATTTTATTATTGATTTTTGAGGTAAATATATGTAATACATTATTTTATTACGTTTCAAAGAGATAATTTGTAAATGTTTCAAATTTTTCACTTCAAAAATAAGTATACAGTTTGAAAATTTTACATTATACAATTATAAAATTATAGATACAAAACACATATTTTTCACTTTAAAAAAAAGTATACAGTTTGCAAATTTTACATTATACATTATAAAATTATAAATACAAAACACATTTATATTTAAAGTGTTCACTTCTAAATCTAAAAGGAATTTACTCAAGGAAACAATATTAAATTTTCACATTTTTTATCAATTAAAGATTTTATTCCTTACACAGCAAATACTGAAAGTAAATATCAATATGAATGATAACAAAAACAATATACATATCTGGAGCAAGGGTGAATCTGGACTATATATTGGGACCAGGATTTTTACTGAATTTAAACTGGTGTTAGTATAGGCTTGGGCTTTGAGAGAGCCTAATAACATTCCTGCTTGAGGCAAGCGTATATCATTTTTGTGAATTCCAGTTTTTTCCTTTTCCCAGTTTTATTGTAATCACAAGTCTCCAACTCTCAAGATTATCTTACATGCAGGATGCATTCAATATGTTGCCACACTTGAATGTAATGAGATAAAAAAATATTCATCTGAATACATAACAAACAAGAGTTGCTTGCAGCTGGAGTCCCTACTGCTTGCAAATAAACCTTGCAAATAGTTGGTTTATGTTGGATTCTATTGAGAAATAATATTATGGTTTGACTAATGTCATTAATTTTAGGAAGCCTAAGATGGAGGCTCATTAGTCTTAGGAAGCCTAAGATGGAGGATCACAATAGTATCAAACCCATTATTATCAAAAACTCATAGGTAAATTTCAAGTTCAAGGTTAGTTGTTGGCATCACTGATTCATAATTCATTTTGAAAGTGAAAGAAATCTCCTATCCAATTTCTTGTCATTGCTTGTTTTGATGATATAAAACTATATTTAGGCTGTGCAATAAGATTTTATATGATAAATTTCATGGTTCAAATATGTCAAATAAAAGGTGTATCCTAAGTAGAATAATATAGAAAATCCAATCAAGTATCCAAAGTCTACCCAATAAATACATGAGTGACTAACATTTCTGTTAGAAACAACAACTCGTGTGAATCCAAATTCATTAAAAATGACCTATTATTCCAGTAAAAAACTATCCTTTATTACAGAGTTGACCACATGATGTATTTCTGTAGCTCTTTTCATGATGTAGGAATCATTATCTACTAATTATAGAGTTAACCTTAGGTCCAAGTCAGCGGGTTTCTTAATCTTTTCTTGGCACATGGATTTTTCTATGCCTTTAGTGCTTGATTCATAGCATAAGAACTTGTCACCAATTGCACTAGTTGATCTATCCTTAAAAAACCAACCAAATTGGTACATGTCTCGGTTTCTTGCCTCTTTCCTTAGTTTGTGTATTATCAAAGGAAAATGTTTCTCAATTTCCAAGAAAGAATCATATTACAAAATGAGTGTCAATACTAAACACTATCTCCCTTACTATTTTCTAACGATTATTAACACCAGTTACTAGCTTGCTATTTGAATTGTCCAAAGAAACATAATTCATCTTAGCTTCATTTTTCTTTATTCAAACAATGAACAACAACATTTGATAGAATGATAATAATAATAATAATGAAGGTAAAGCATGATTTATACTGAGAGATGTCAAAAAAAAAAGAGAGTGTAATGTGGTAAGATGCATAGTACACAGGTACAATAAGCAACAAGCTGAAAAATTAGAGTTATCATTTGATTGACTTCAAAAGCCAATGGTTGCAAAACCTTCACAATTCTAGCTGGCAATCTTGGGCCAAATTGGTTTGGGTTTGTAGAATGAGCTACAACAGGAAGTGGGTATACAAAAGAGCTTCAGAACATATAAATATCAGCCATGTTAACTTCATATTTGAAACAACATTACACAGATTATGTCTTAAAACTTGATTTCCTACATAAACAATGTCTGGATATTAGTTCATAGTGTACATGAACTAGATTATTTAAATTTAAATTATGGTTTGGTTAAAATCTTACCAAATCTAGTGATAGATAATAACCAATACATGCTAGACTAGGCTTACCTTTTGAACAATCTTAGAATAAATTCCTTCTTAAGTAGGGTGAAACTGTCACCAATGAAGATATCAATTCTTCTATGAATTGTCATTGATCTGCTTTGTTAAGTTTGATATATTTGGCAACAGAGTCTTGTTGTTCTGCACCTCATACTTTTAAGGATTTTATGTTCTGCAAAATAATCACAATTCATACCTTCTAACCCAAAAAATTTTGGAAATGCAAGCAGTCCTGCACCTCAGACTTTTAAGGATTTTATGTTCTGCAAAATATTCACACTTTATAACACTTAAAAATAATAATATTAAAAATAGTTATGTGGGATTTTAGGAAAAAAAATAGATTTTTAGGTGCCCAGATTATAATAGTTTTGGGATAGACATGCTTGGCAAAATGCAAAACCAGAAACCCATATTCAAGAATGGACAAGAAGATTATAATAGTTTTGGGACAGATATGCTTAGTAGAGCTGGCTATTCTTCACCTACCAAAATCTCTAGAAAATATAGAACAAGAACCCAAAGAGGATTATGATAGTCCTAGGATGGCTATACTTGGATGTTTTGTCCAAAGGCTTTTGCGATATGTATAACAAAAACCCATTATAATAAATAAATGAATGGATTATAAGTTGTACATATATATGCACATATGCACTCAATAGTTTATAAACTTTAAGTAATTTTTTTTTATTATACCTACACGACCAGGGTAGAAATGCCCAGAAACTCATCCGCAGTAACCTTATGCAACTTTGTAGGAAAGAAAAAAAATGATAAATTACCCTCTCCAATCACTGCAGACGTATATGTCGCTGCCACAAACAGATGGAAAGAGGAGACAAAACAAGGAAAAATAACATATGCCCTTTCTTCAAGTTGCCTGGTAATAGGCACATGGAGTAGACATGTACATGCCTCAAATAGAATGCAAAGTGATGCAACAGACAAGCGGAAGCCTCAAACAGAATGAAAAAATTAAGGATAATTTTTTGTAGAGGAAATAGAAAATACCACTAGCTAAAATCCACATAGCCAATGAAAAATTAGGAATTAAGTAGAGATAATTTTACTTTAATAAGAATATTGTTTAATAATTTAGATTAACGAGATTTTACATTTCCCAGAGTACATATTAATGCTAAAATGCTAGGTGAAAACATAAGTCTCCTACCTAAAAGGCAGGGACTAATAATCCATGTGTATAACATTTTTTATAGTTAACGATTTTTTCTTTTTCACAGTTTCATTGGGATCAGATTCTCAGACTCAAGATTATCTTTCATACACAATACATTCAATCTATTGCCCAACTTTAATATAAATGAGTGAAAAAAATTCAATGTGAATAAGTAAGAAATAGTCAACCTTGCATTCTTGTTTAACATTTAATGCTATTCTGATAATGGACTCCTTAACTAGTTTTGGGTCTAATCAACATCTTGTTTGAATTAATATGCCATCAAATCAAATATTTCCAGATCATGTCACTTTTTCCTTTCCTAGTAAATTTTGTTCATTTCCTACTAATTTAGATATTTAAGCATTCATTTGATATTATGTAGCCAGGAAGATCTGATTTTTATATCTGAAAGATTTGCTATTGTGTAGCTAAGAAGACTTGATTTTTTTATTGTTGAAAGATTCAATTTTTGTGTCTGAAAAAGATTTAAATATTCTTAATGAGCTAGTAAAGGATTTTGCAAGTACATTAGTAAAGGCTTCATAAATTTTGTATTCGCATATATAAGTTCCCCAACTTTTTCTATGTTGTGCTAACATCTCATCTATACCACAGTCAATAATTACATGGGTTTAATCATTTTAAATAACTTGACTATTTGAATTCAATAAAACATTTTAATATTCCTTAAACTTATATAGCTACGGACAAACACAAAAAATTAGATGTGTCTGAAACAATGACAGGTGTTTCTTGTCTACTTGCTAGATGTTTTTCCTTTAATAGTTTATTGTTTTTTTGTTTGGATCAAATATAAGTTTTTTTTAATTTCAAAAAATAAATGTTTATTACAACTGATATGGAATTAAATGTTGACTACTTTTATAGAAATATAAAAATGAAATGCCTCAGTCTTTGTAACAATTTACTGGTCTTTGTCTAAATAAAATATAAGAAGTTATTTTTTATTTTAAAATAATTTATTTGTCATAATTGATATCGAAAACATAATTGAGTATTTTTATAATAATTTAAGAAAGAAATGACTAAACTATTTTTTTAAATGTCATATATTTGATGTTACACCTTGTTGATTTTTATTGTCTATATAGGTGCCTTCTAGAAGAGAATATATTCTCTCACAGTCTTGAGAAAAAAACATAACCAGGTATTCTTAACAAACAAATTTTAAAAATATGGTTCTAAACTATTGCACTTGCATAGTATTAGTTATTGCTTGCATTTTATCAACAAGTAAACTCTACTTTGGTTAGACTTGTGTCAATATTTTCCATAAAATATAGGAGATAGAAAACATCCACACAAAAAAACCTTAATATAGCATGCTATGTTTCTCTTTTATAGATATACTTTATCCCCTTCAAAGAAAATGCCTACGTTGACTGATTCTGCAATTATATTGATCAATGATGGGAACCTACAATTACAACCACACCTCGAAATCATAGACATTGTTGAGCTAGGGAAGAACATAATATCAACAACTCGATATAGAATGGATCTCTCTGATGGTGTCCATAAACAAAAAGCAACAATTCCACAAAAAATTAATCATTATGTGACCTCAGGAGAAATCTTAAAGTGATCCATAGTGTTACTTACAGGATATAGTTGCCCTACTATTTGCAAGTCAAGGTAAGCCAATGTGTTAGCTTATAAATCAATGTTTACTTTTGTTGGTAATGTGGCATTCTTGAAGTCATCATTTACAATATGTTCCAATTCATAATAATTAAATGCAATGTTCTTGTTTAGGTGGATTATTGTTTCAAAATTAGAAATCACTTTCTTGCACCATGATATTATTGGTGAGCCCACCTACATGTTTGAAGAACAAGGATTACATCTACATGACACAAGCTCATCTTCTCCATCACCAAATCTGCTTGACAATGATATAGCACCAAAAATACCTTCTGAAAGAGTGTTGTTTGGGGCATCATCATCGTTAAAGAAGAAAGACCTCAACCCCACTATTACTCCTATAAGAAACTTGAATCCATTCCAAACATGATGGCTTATAAAGGGGTGTGTTACAATGAAAAAATAAATTCATCAATTCAAGACACAAAATGGACAAGGAAATATCTTCTCTTTTGATATTATAGATTGTGAGAATATTGAGATATGTATCACTTGCTTCAATAAAATTGTGAATCTTCATTACATGAATATTCAGCTTAGATCTATATATACAATATTAGGTGGCACTATTAAGACAAATATTAGGTTGTACAAAAAACTTAAAATCCAACATTAAATTTGTTTGCAAGATGATTCAAAGGTTTCTCTCTTAGATGATGACCTTGCAATTACAATACATCAGTTTACTTTCACACCTCTTGATGAAATTATGTACATGACCAACAATTGTCTTGTTGATGTTATTAGAATTGTCATTTGTGTAGATCCACACTCTACAATAAGGAGGGACAATGGGACAAAAGTTCTTAGAAGAAGTTTCAAGCTAATGGATATGTCTTCATCTACTATAAATGTAACTATACGGGGTCCAGCCACTAAGAAAGAAGGTGCACAACTTGAATAAATGTACCATCTACACAATGTTGTTGTTCTTGCAATTAAAAAAAGAAAAGTCACAAAATAAAATGGAAAGGTGATAAGTACTTTGGCTAGTACCCGCCTCTTTATAGACCCAAGCATAGACGAGGCAGTAAAACTAAGATCCTAGTTTGAACAGAATGAGAATAATGCTATATCATCATCTATGCAAGCTATAGATACACCCCTACAAATCACAAAGAGAACAATTTTTGAATTTGAAGAACAAGCTATGCAAGTAACCCAACCTCTCTGATACATGTTAAAAGCAAAAATATAGTCCATAAATACAAATTCGGTTTACTATCCATCTTTCCCCCTTCAATCAAATGGTAAACAATGTAAAAAAAGTTACAAAAAATGTTGATGAGACATGGACTTGTACAAAGTGTAGAGCTACATTTGCAGATTGCCTTTATAGATACATATTTCAGCTAAAGATAGTAGATCATACAGGAACCCTATGGGTTTTTTCCTTTGATGAGCCAGCCACCTACCTTCTCAAAATGTCTGCTCGTGATTTATATATGCTCTAGTTCAACCAAGAAGCAGAATTGGATGCTGAGGCAATAATAAAAAAAAGCCTTTTTCAAGCAATTCCTCTTCACAATATCAGTTGCATATGATTCAAGTGGGCTTCAAGGTTAGTTGAAGTCAATAATTACCAAAGTTGAAATGCTCAATTTTTTTGAAGAAAGTACCTCCTTGTTGGGAAAAATTGATGATATGTACCATAACAAAAGTATCTCATCATAGCTCCATTGTTGATGCTATGGATGAACATATTCAGAATACTATATATTATGTGGATGTAAATATTTATGGTTGCATCTAATTCAGTCCAATGTTACTTTATCATATATATAGACATTTTACCACTCAATTAATATCGTATTGACAAGAACATTTAATTTTTAGGTAAATTTTGGTTGTCAACCATTGATTTCCACCAATAACCAAAATGTTTATCTTTTTACTTGTTTATAGATTGTATACATTGTTATTTTCCATGAAAGTGATGTTTCCACTACTTTTCAACATCTTATTGCTTAATGAGACATGGTACTCATACTTAGTATTAATTGATATGTTATTAATATGGCATTTCTGATAGCCAAATGCCACTTTATATATAATAGATTTTTTTTTTGCCATGCAAATTATTTCATTTCTATTATTCTTCTCTAATTAAACAAATAATGTTCATCTTAACTTTGATTTTGAGACTTACTATTTTGTCTGTAGATGGCAAGCTCCCCCCCTCAAAATTATCACACTGAGGACTCAAAAATTCAAAAAAAAAAATGCAAAGTCATAAAAGAAATCAAGACTACTATGATCGCTATAAGGAAGAAATCAATATCTATCGTCATGTGCAATACAAACAAAAAAAAGAAACCAAAGACATAAATATACAAAATAGTACTAAGACAACAACTACTCAATCAAACCAGCTCATACCACAAGCTGATAGTGACTTTTTAATAGCTTCTAAGCAATTCCATAATAGATTAGATGCGTTATAAAACTTGAAAACATGCATGATATGTAGCAAAAGATACTCTGAAATGCATACCAAATCAACAGACAATGGTGTAGTTTGTACTAGATGCTTTCATGAAAAAGGTAGACATAGATTCTCAAAATCTAATAATATGGACCCAGGGAAGCAACCAAATGAATTAAAACATCTAACCCAAGTTGAAGAGATTCTCATAGCACATGTAAATCCGATAGTGCAAGTAACCCAGGCACATGGAGGACAATACAAATACAGTGGTCACACAATTATCTTCCCACAAGATATCAAAACAATAACAAAATATCTGCCACATAAAATTGCAAATTTAGATGTCCTAATAGTTCAACGATTCCACACACAAGGGAACCATTATGATTGTTATGTGAGTAGAAGTCATGTATGGTGTGCATTACAATATAAGATTAAATATGACCCATACTATAAGGATTTTGAAATAGATGGTGACTCTCTAGCACAACTTCCAGATACAAATATAGACATATCAAGCATGCTTCATACCATTAATATCGAAAATGAAAATATAGAGCAACCAAACACTAAATATATGAGTGTTGAAGATCAATGTGAAAATGAATTAATACACTCATCATCATTTATAGCTAGATTACCAAATAGGTGCCATGAAATCAAAATCATCAAAGAAACCTTACAAATGACAAATGAACATGACACCCCTGTTCACTGGCCAGAACTTGACAGTTCTCCAATAAATGAATATAATACTGATGGTCTTTTAGACATGGCTTTTCCCACACTCTTCCTAAATGGTATTGCATTACATTTACAACCTCGATATAGACAATTTGAAATGCATGAATATGTGTTGCACTTGATTAGATTGCATGATAGTAGATTTGGAAGTCATCCTATACTTCAATATTTTATTTTGAATCTTATGATGCGACATCATTGCCAAGGACTCTCCTCTATTTATGTCAATAAAAATGCTAAGGATTGCATACCCACCACCCTTGATAGTCTTCGACTTCACTTACAAGAATTACCCAACACACAATTAGGTGAAGAATTGATGCATTTTTGTTCTACTTTGAGGGGAACTTGCTCATATTGGAACAAGTGTTGTGGTGAGCTTTCAGACATGATCAACCAATTAGGATCCCCTACTCTTTTCTTCACATTGAGTGTAGCAGATACTAAATGGCCAGATTTACAACAACTATTCACAAATAGCATGTCATCTAGAGTACAAACAAACAAAGACCACACAAATAACACTATTGATAACCCACATATTACATCCTTGTATTTGCATCAACGATTCACAATATTTCATGAAGAAATAATAGAGAAGTTATTCAATGCAACAGATTATTGGTATAGATATGAATGGCAAAATCAAGGATCAATGCACATACATGGATTCATTTGGCTTCCCAATGCACCAAAGATGGAGAAACTTGACTGGGAAAACCATGCTTCTGTGGAAAGCGCAAAGTCTTTCTTTGACAAATATGTAAGTGCATGGAATCCTCATAGTAAAATTGAAATAAAAAATACATGACATCATTCTTCAGACGAAGATCCTTGCTTGTTGAATACAATAAAGATATTATCTAGAAATACACTTGATGATTATGAAGATTTAATAAATCACGTCCAAAGGCACACACACACTGTACTGAAGCAACATGCCTATATAAACAAGGTTGAGATTTAGAGTGTCATTACAAAGCTCCTTGGCCTGAATGTGCTAGCTCTTCCTTATCTTGTGGTGGCTGTGGAAAAAAATATATATACCCCTGCACGAAATCATGGTAAGTTAAATATACACAACTCAAAAATGATATCAATATGGAGAGTTAATATGGATTGTCAACCACTTGTGTCAAAAGAACTTGTTCTTAAATATATTGCCAAATATGCATCTAAGGCAGAAAGAAAATCAAAGAGTTTTCTTAATATGCTAACATGAATATGTAAAACACAAGCACCAGAAGCCCAAGCACTAATGGTATATCACAAATTTATGGCTGAAATCATTGCAAATCATGATATAGGTGCACAAGAGACATGCCATATGCTACAAAAATTACCACTACTAATTTCCAGTTGCTCATTTATGACAATAAATGTTGGGAGAAAAATACTCCATCGCATCAGAAGAAAACCAAATGAAAATGTATTGTAAATGAACTATATTCACTCCTACATACAACACCCAACTGATATGGAATTGATAACATTAATTGAATATGCTAGATCTTATTCATTTTTGTCCAATTGCAAAGGGAGCAAGTGGAAAGCTAGAAAACAAAAGGTGATTATCAATGTCTTTCCTAGGTTCTATAGTATACTAGATGAGGATTCTAAACAATTCAAAACATTTTGTTGGAGAAAGCTACTTTTATACAAGCATTTTCACACCATTTCTATATATATTGGTCTAGCTACAGATAACATTGTTGCAAATTAGAAGCAAATGAATCCTAAAAAATACCATGTTTGGCATATTGATCGCCTCAATCAGATAGAGGTTAACTATGAACAAGCCGAAGACCTAGATAATGAGGATAGTATACATAATATAATTCAAATGAATGAATGGGAAGTGCTATCACAATTGAGACTTGCTTCTAGTGGAAATCTAGATGTCCTTGAAATGCTTGGTAGATGTGACTTTGACAATATGAACACATGGGATGCTTGTTCTTTACCTCCACATTCACACATCACTGCTGAACATTTCATAAACACAAACAAGATGTCCCCACAAGATGAACAATCCACATTTGAGTTGAATGCTCCACCATACCCACTATCTCCCAAACAACAACTTGCACTTACAGGAAAATCTTACCTAACACATTGCATCAAACATGCACTTTAGATTTTAGCATGAAAAAAAAAAATTCTAGTCTTTGTTGTTTCTCTTACAGGAATTGCCACATTCAACATACATTCTACAACTATACATACTACCCTTATGATTCCAATATGAGAAATGAAACCACTAAAGAGACAATCACTATTAGTTTTTCAAGAAGGCATGAGACATATAAAATATCTCCTTGTTGATGGGATGAGCTTCATAGGGCCAAAGTTGCTACTGAAAATAGATACAAGATTACGTGAAGCTTTTCCCCATAAAAAACACTTGTGTTTTGGGGGAACATCTATCATTCTTGTGGGTGACTTCCCACAATTACCACCGGTTATGGACAAACCAATCTATGCAACACACTCAAATGCCAACTTCCTATGGGAATAATTGACTACAATTGTTACATTGGAAACAATATTTCATCAACAAGGTGACACTCAAACTCAAATTGACTTTCATCGAATATTACAAAACATGTGAAATGCATAACCAACAGAACAAGATTGGGAATTTATAATGAAACACATAAACAAATCACTATGTTTTGTAGAACAAAAGAAATTCAATCAATCAATGCACCTATACTCTACAAATGATTTAATAAAGGCCCAGGCCCACAACAAAAAAATGTTGCAACTACTAAATTTGCCTGTTGCTCTTTGTATTGCAGTAAAAACACACAAAAAACCAAATATTGATAATGGTGTTGACCAACTTCCGCAAGAACTTTTATTATGTCAAGGACATAGAACAATGTTAACAACAAACCTATGGACTCAAACAAGGTTGGTCAATGGATGTCTTGGTGAAGTACTACATATTGTGTACACGATTGGCACTAAACCCCCAGATTTACCTCTCTATGTGGTTGTTAGATTTGATAATTACAATGGCCAACCTTGGAACCAAGATGACCCAAAAAGTATACCTATTAAACTGATTTCCCTAGGAAACCATACACAGCTACCACTATCCATGGCATGGGTGATCACTATACATAAATCCCAAGGACTAACGCTGCCCACAACAATAATTGATATAGGTAGAATTGAAAGACAAGGATTAACTTTTACTGCCATATCAAGAGTTAAGACAATAAACAACCTTCATATACAACCACCATTGTCCTTTGATCGATACTCAAGAATGAAACGTAATCCATACACAATTATCAAGAAAAATGAAGAGTCCTAACTCCAACAACTCTCAATAGTGTGAAAAGGTACACATTGCCCTTATTCCCTATGCATTACATTTTTTTACTAATTCCATTTTGTACATTGCAAAGTTACTTGTTTCCTACATTTGCTACTTTTTACATATGACCATTTCCTTATAAAAGATCACTAACTTGTTGTTTCAAATTGTAGGATTCAAATCAAGGGATGAAAAAGCGCAACAAATCAGCAACTTCAAAACCTTCAAAGTCAAACTTTACAAACACAAAAAAAATATTTAGTGTTGCAATCAAGAATCAAATGTATAGTTTGCAAGTCAAACTCATACTATGTAATATATTATTTTATTATGTTTCAAAGAGACAATATACAAAATATTACAAATTTTTCAAGTCAAAAATAAGTATAGAGTTTGCAAAATTTTACATTATACAATTATCAACTATTACAACAAACATCCAATTCCTATCAACGAATCCCTTGCACCTCCTTTGGGTGCAAGTGCTAGTTTAGTACCATTGGATTAAATAATAGGCATGAGTAGTTGACAATGGCAGTGTATAGCACATAAGTTAGCTTACCAATTAGGAAATGGCTCTGATATTTCTCAAATTTAAAGTCAAACTTAGAGACTAATTGTTTCCACATATCTTTAGCAAAGGCATCAATGTCCAAAATATAGTTTGTAGATTTACTAGTTGCAGAGCCTCCAGTGCATTTGGAGTTGGATGTGTGCATGATGTATCAACCCTAAGAGCAACTATTTGTGTAAATTTAATCATATGGTTGTTCCTAAAGTGACATTGAAATAGTGTTGGCATGGACTATAAAATCCCATTAGATCAAACTATAAAATCCCATTAGGTCAAACAGTTACTCAAATTTAAAGTCAGTTACTGGTTAATAGACCATCACTTCTAAATGATGACTAAACTGTTTCAGAGCCCAAAATATATTTTCAAGAATATAAAATTGAAATTCTATTTCCTTTAGATGCAAACGCTTGGAAATAATAAAAATACCTAAGAAAATTTCTTTTACATAAAGAAACTGCTAACATGACTTGTTTTAATAGATAGAAATCGGTAAATAACCAATAATCCCATGTGTCTCGTACGATCTCCAAAGATAATTATGTTGCAACAGTCATGAAATGTCAAGATTCATAAACTAAATTCATGGTTAACTTTCTTATAAGTTTTTCATATATAATAGAGCCATCTTAACCATTTAATATGATTGTAAAATGTTCAGCACCTTGCTACGACTATATTAATATGCTTACCTATTGAAAGCCGTAATTTGATAGTAAATATGCAACACCTTGCTAAGACTATAATAATATGGTTGCCTATTGAAAGCCAAGGCACTCTAATAAATCTGCATAAGTTATCACACAAATGCGCGAGAAAAGAAACCCTAAGATTTAAAAAAGAAAGCGTCAAGAACGAAATCACAAGTCTTACTTTCTTACTAATACTTGTTCAGATTTCTGCTCGATGAAAAAATTCACAATGTCAACGTTCCACAGCACTTGAGAAGATTGCCGAGTATTGTGGGAGACCATCTCTTGAGGAGATTCCACTTCTGTTCTTCCCACGTTTTTCCAGGCTCAAACAGAGAAATCCTAGTATAAGCGTCCAATATATCTTTACCGCATATAACAATCTGGCCATGCCACATTGTCATACCCTCAACTGTGGACAAGTAAGAACGCTGTGTTCCTACTATATGGTACTGATTTTTCACATAATCTAATTCCATAATGCTGCCTTTGCAAGGGAAGAATAAGCGTCCAAATGCAGCTACAGGAGGGCAAATGACACTAAAAAAAAAATGAGTGATGTGTCTCCATATTCGTGTGGTAGGATCGTAACATTGTACAGCTGCCGTAATATTATTGGCTCGCCCCACCACATATAACTTGTTATCAGCAAAGGCACAGTGGCAGTAGTAGGGTCTCCAAATCATGGGAGGAAGATATTCCCACTTTTCCTTCTCTACATTATAAACGGCTGCTGTATTTGGTCCCTCTGTATTTGGTCCCTGTGTTATGCCATACCCTCCAGCAATGTAGATTAGTCCTTTGGCTGTGTCCACCGAACACCCAAAATCAACTCTTCTGTCAGGAAGGTCCGCACCTCGCCTCCATTTCCCTGAAATATGTTAACAGCCATTGATGTGTTTATGTGAAATTATATTAGCTTTATATATATGTCGTTTTTGCATTGGGAACCAAAAATTAATAACGAAAGACCTATTTTTAAAATTTAAACATCTGATGAAATATTGAACCATTTCACATCATATAAAAGAAATAAGCATACTGAATGTGAGAAGCAACGGAATACCGTAACGAAAATCATAGACGAAAAGTAACTCTTCCCTTTTATGAAAGCCCATCACGACCAATTTGTGATTGACGAAAACACAGTGAGAAAAATATGTATGACGAAGAGGAATGTGGGGCAGCGTTTCGAGAGATTTTTGGAGAGGGTCGAAGATTTTTATTTCGAAATCATTATCAACACGCACTGATAGTATAATCAATTCCTGGCTCGCACCAGATTTCTTTCTCTTCTCATAAAACAGTGGGCTTGTCACAATACTTTTCCAAGATTTACAAACGGAAGTTACCTTGTAGTGGGAAGTGCATGGCACTCTCACCAAGCACTCTCGGCTAAGTTCATTTGGAAGACCGGGAATAATTTCCATTACACTTTCTCTCAGCAGAAATGTTATTTCATTTGAAAGACCGGGAATGATTTCCATGGAATCTTTTCTCTGCAACTTTGCTTTATTTTTTGTTAGACAAAATATTGATTGCAAAACCATTAATGCTTTTGATGGTGATGAGGTGATCTAATCTTATAGGTTTTGTACTGGTTTTTGTGGAACGACACTACTTTTTAGAAAAATTATTTAGAGATGAATTAATTGATTTATAATTAATAGTGACTATTGAAAAACACGCAAAAAGAAGGTTGCAATTATATTCCGAGCACTCACAAGGATGCATGAGTAGACATAGGGTTGCTTAGCAAAATTAAGCCTATTAGTAAAATTACTACCACTGCCTTACAATCCTTCATTTTTATTCTTTACAAGATATAAAATGGGTGCTTTTGAATCGGGTATTGAAATCGTTGCATTTTATCTCGTCAACATGTTTGCAACATCTGAGAGCATGGACAAGGCACATGAATAGATTAATTCCTTTTCTTTATTTTCAATAGTGGCATGTGGGGGAATATTATTTTCTACAGATTGAAATAAGTCTAATGATCAATTTTATGACTGAATCTTATTTGAGTGTCATGTGCTTATGTCCAAAATAACAGATTATCTATCAATGATAATAATATAAAAAATTATCAAAAAGTCAAGTTTATTTCTTTTATATTCAAACTTTGTAATTAAAAATTTAATTTAAAAAATATTTAAAAGGTTTCCTTGATTTTAATATCTAAAGGCAGATTTAGGATGATGAGAGGCATTCTAATATTATGAAGGGGTGGTAATAAAGTACAAAACAATATATAAATTTTCTTTGCATAAAAATAAAAAACTGCAAATAAAACATTTAAAAAAGTTAAAATATAAAATGACTGCTTGATAAAAAAAATTAAATAAATATTAGATAATTATTATATAAAATAGAATAGACTTCACATATATAACATAATTATTATTATTTGGCTGAATATGATGTTGAGGCCATAAAAAAATGAGTTTAAAAGATCCACGATAGTTCAGGAGGTATTTGCATAATAAGTCTGATGAAAAATCTAAGATATAAACAGACAAATTTGAAAAAAGGTGTTAAATTTCATATCTTCCCCAGAGAGACGAAGAGGACCATAATCATCTTGTTAATTCTCTTCTTGTTGGTCTTGTCCTAGAAGACTCTCTACCTTTTGACCTCTCTTATCAACCTCCATTTCTAAAGATGAGCTTTTTTTAAAGCCTGGAGCTGGAATCTACGAGTAAAGCTACAAATTCTATTTAGGTTCTCCATCCTTCCTCCTGCCTTGCTTGCTCCACATTTCTTTGTTCTTCTACATCTTCCCCTCCTTCCTCCTCTGCCTCTAAAGAACTTTCACTAACTAATCCATCTAAATATTCATCATATCTATACTTGAATACCCAATCCTCATCCTCATTAATCTTATCTCCAATTGGTTTTCCCAGAGTATTTATAATACCAACCACTCTTTTCCAAAAAATTAAACTTCCTTGTGCAATAATCATCATCCATTCCTCATCTTCCCACTTAAGTCTACTTAAGATAAATAACCTTCTTGTAGGACCAATATATCTACTTCTACGAATGCTTTGTTAGAACTGTTAAAGAAATTAGGGCTTCCATGGTAGACTTTCAAATGATACAGAGTGCTTTATTTCTTCTTCTCATGTGAAAGGGTTGTAGAGGGGTGTTATGGTTGTGTTTTGTTGCCTTTTGGTCACCTCTCTGGAGTCAAATCAGTTGGATAGGTCTTTGTGTCTTTGCTAGTTTGTTTTGTGTTTTAAGTGCATTAGGTCTTTTATCCCACAATGGTTGTGTGTTGAAGAATTTTGATATTTTTATATCCCAACACTAAATAGGTTAAGTGTCCAAAGGAGCGTACCTTTTGGCCGATGGTTTATAAAGTGTTGCAGTTAGTGGCGGCCAACTGGCGAACAAGATGGATAATTTTGTGGGCCTGCACTCAGATGACAAATTCTGTCAGATTACAGGTGGCAGCAGGGCACGATGGCACAATCCTAGTGACAGTAGGTCCAGTCAGATCGTGCAATAGCGTGGGTGTGACATGTGGTATGTTAGATAGGTGGTGGGGCCAAGTTGGATGGACATGCGACATAAGATCCTAGTAAATAAGGTGGTGCCACATGGCACAGTCAACAAAATGGTTAGGTGGGACCAAAAAGATGGATCATGTCAAATGGCGACATGTGGTAGTGAATGAAAAAGGATCATGAAAGGAAGATCGAGATCCAACGATGATTTGCCACCGCATGAAGGAAAGATGCGAGGAAGATAAGCATCGCACGGTGGAAAAAAGCTTGACACGTGTCCAAGTTGGATGTAAAGAGTGTGGGGCCTACGCAGGAAATGAAAGACAAGTGGTTCTAAGGCCCAGTGGGATGTTGCCACATTGATGTAAACAGAGTTTGATCAAGCAAGGATAAATTTTCTTTTTACTTGATGCCCATATAACATAAAGTTCATCGATGACCCTGTTTTAAAGTTGTGAAAAGATCTTAATCTCAGTCGTTGATGTGTTTGGTGCTAGAGGAGTTAGCCGTTGTAATGATATTTTAAAATTTTAATTGTCTCTGTGTGTTTTATCATGGTTGCGTGTTCCCAGACTTATAGGGGAGTGGCTTGAGGTCTTCTTGGCCCATGTATGTCTTAATAGCATTGTTTGTGTGTCTGGGTTATGTTCTATGGTTCTGAATGCATTTACTGCACCATGGTTGTATTATGAATCTCTGGTTTTGCTTTCTATTTTGGGATGTTTCTTCCATACCATGAGTGTTCTGCATTGATGAGATTAGATCTCTTCTTGTAACTTGGCAAGTTGTTTTTCAGGACAGATCTTCTAGTGATCTTTTGGAGAAAGATCAACTTGTGAGATAGGATTGCATTGATTTCTTGGAAGGACAGTTGTTGAGAAACCTCTCCTAGGGTTTTCCTCCTTCTACTTAAGGCTTTCCTTTCTCTATTTTAGGTGTTCCATAATTTTTGACCCTAAGTGTTCACTTAGAAATTTGAGTTCCATGGATATACCAGATTTGTATCAAATTGTATTTCATGATAAGATAGATAGTTCTTGATCTTTTGTAATTTATTGAATGGTGTAGTTATTCAATCATATTGTTACAGATTTGGACTCATTTGAATTAATACAATTGTCTGAGTTTCAAGTCTCTCCTTGGATTTTATTGCATGATTTTTGGATTTTCTAGTCCAATACATAGAGTTATTTGTGTGTATGTTCTATTCCATATTTCTGATTTAGGATCAGATTAAATAAAGTTTGGATGAATCATAGATTCATTTCATGCATACACATAGGGATAGTATAATCAAGTGTATGCTATGAGATGCTTGTGCTTATGGTTGTGAGCCCTTGCCAATAGGTTGTCTTCTATTACAGTATTTGGTTTGGAGAAGTTGCCCAATCAATAAGGCACTGATCAAAAGCTTTTCTATTCTTTGTTGATACATGTCTAAAAATGTTTTGCTATAATCTGCAAATTTATATCAAAACCATTACTAAGTTATTTCATATCCTATGGTTGTTGGTTGTATGTCCTACATGGTAATAGAGAGTCAATGAATGTCTAGTTAGTATTTAGCACTTACTTACCATCATCTGTTGTTTTAATCCAAAGTGAATAAGAGTTGCAAAGAGTTGTATGTTATCTGGATTAGCTACACCCACCTTGGTTTTGCAGAGCTAGAAGTGTAGAGGACATTATTTTCCCTATAGTTGGTCCAGTTGCCTTGTAGAGCTTCCATACTTGGAGCTAACCAAACCTAATGTTAGTCTCAAGGCATATTGGTAGCTTTAGATAGCATAAATATTTCCAAACACCAACAAAATGGTTACTCTACTGGGGACAGAGAAGCAAAACTGATCGGTGAGTGTAAGTGAGTTGTTTCCTTACCTTGCTAAGTCAATCCTGAATTTTAGTTATAGAGTCACGGTTTTCAAAGCGATATTCCTCATAATTATAAGAGTGAGTCTTTTCTGCTTGTTTGTTATTGCAAAGTGTCTAAAAATCATAGTTCTAAAAATGATACAAGTATTATCTCACTTTTGGTGAGTGGCGAATCTAAGTTCTCTAATTTGCACCACTATGCATGATTGAAGAAAGAATACAAAGAAGAGATGGACTTGCAGTGAAGAGGCAGCAGATAATAGAACTCCTATCACTATGAGCATAGTCAAGAGAGGAATCATAAAATACCCTATATTAGGGTGTATTATGAGTTTGTTGTTTTAAAAAGGGTCAAAGTTGGGAAAGAGCTCTCAATTGATTCATATATTTTCCTCTGCAAGGAGGTGGCGACTCTACCAAGTTTTAAAAGGTGATTTGAAGGTGACTTCATATCAATATCTTGCAGCTGCTGCAACACATCTAGGTATTTTACTTTTCAAGAATGTAAATTTTTCCTTATGTAGTGATCCAAGCACTAAGAAAATGAATAAGGTGTGGGTAGAGGTTTGCATGCTTCAAGTTTTGAGTTGCATTTTGTAAAATCATATGGAAGTATTATATTAGTCAAAATGGGTAAGCTTGAGGAGGAGATTTCATTCTTAACCAAGGCATCCAAGAGGATTGCATATTATTGATAAGTGTAAAGGTGGGAAGGAGAAGGGAACTCTCAATACCTTTATTTTATGAAAGGTTTTGTCATGCATATGATGAGCTTATAGGGGGTACTAGGCTTCTAGAGTCATATTTATTGGTTTGATTTTAGAAATTTGTTTATCTGAATCAACCCATTGACCAGCCTCCTTGAGGGAAGAACGTTATGTGCATATTAGGGATTGGGTAAGTAATGTTGCAGATCTTGAACTTGAAGATAGACGTGAGGTTGTATCTAATAGTGTTGTTATTGGGAATGATAGAACTTATGAAGGAGATGTATCTAGTGTGGATGCTCTCTCTTATAATCATGAAAGTGATTATTCTTCTCAGCATAAGGTAGAAGATTTATGTAGTCACCAAGAAGAAGATGATTTGATAACTGGAAATGCTGCTAGTGACTGCCTATTAGAGGAGGGTGAGGATGATGATAATGGTTCATTTCACAGTGAACAAATTCTACAGTTTTTATCTTGTGAATATCTTGGGTATTCAGGGAGGGATAGCTCTAAACCATCACACCCAACACACGGTGAGTTTGAAAGAGAGTATGAGTCAGTAGATTGTGATTTTGACATGTGTGTTACTGATTCTCCTTGTGCTTTTGTATTACTTGGCTGCAACAAGATGGAATTTGATTTATCAGATTGGGATAACATTAATGTTTTCTCAGATTCAAGGGATGAAGGTATTTTTGATACACTATTGAGTACTGATTGGAGTAGTTGTATATTTTTGAATCTTGTTCTGATTCTAAATCTTTCATTAAACCATTGAAGCATGGTCTTTCAAATGCTCATTTTACACATTTTTTTAATGAGTGTGTTGATTATTTCCCTCCCACCCACCAGGAGGTTTATGGTTTGTATAATGTTGATACTTTGCAAGGAGATTCTTTAGAGAATCTTGAGATGGATGTGCAAACCAGTGATGTGGTGTAGATTGGTTTCTCTGCAGAGAAGAATTGTTTGTAGTTAGATGTGGAAAATACAGAGGAGGCAGGTTATTCTTCAGATGATAATTGTGAAGCCTCAAGTGATTAAGATTCATCAGACTTTGCCGATACTGAGAGTGAGGATGAAGACTACATATCTTGGACATATGAGGATGATGTTTCTCAACATATATCTTTCTCACATGAGGATATTCAAGCACATATATATACCAAGAATTGGATGAGGAAGAAGCTCCAAGGTGTCATAATGGTCCTAATTTGTTTGAGGGCAAGATGATTGTTAGTATACAACCTTGTGAAAAATATGAGGCTTTGTCATCTCTTAGATTTATCTATGAGGATGTTGCTTCATTGGAAACAATGATGAATTTTATAGGCATGTTGGAGAAGAGATACTCATACAAGAATTTCGCACCAAGGAAAAATAAAATGAAGCCTTGTGACAATTTTGATCAATCAACCTATTTGTTTTCTTCATATAATTTTCCATGTGAGCAATGGTTGATGGATCATGCATCTGATGGCAATGATAGTAATGTACAAAGTTTTGGTGACACTTTTTTAGTTTCATCTGGATGAGTCTCTTACAATCAATCTGATGAGGAAGAGAGGGGAGATAGTGATATGGAGCCTTCATGTAATGATGATGAGTTCTCCTCTTGTTTAGACTCTAATATTTCTCCTTTTGAAGAAGTTGAGTGTGGCATGAATGTGTGCTATTACATTAATATGTTTTCTAATCTATTGTTTGATATGGATAATGTGTTGGATCAGCCAATCCTTTTTCATAATTACTTTGACAAAGATCTGCATGTGCTTTCTAATCCTTTATTTGAGGATTGTGATGAGGAACCAGATAGTGTGAATGGCACCAACTGTATGGAAGAATATGAGTGCTACTCTTTTTGGCTGGATATTTTTCAAGATGTGGTTGTGGATCAAAAGATGATAGACATTGTATTTTCTCTAGTGTTCCTTTACCTGTTGAATACAATATGCATATCCCACATCTGTTGCCTTTTCATGTTTTGCCTAATATCCTTCTAAGCTTCAATGGTGAGTATACTGATACTATTTTTGCTAGTATTGAGCTAATGGGATATTTTTGTAGGTCTAATCAGGTAGATGGAAGAGGCATTTTTTTCTTGTTTCTAGTACAAGGGGTGAATAAGTTTCTTAATGATATAGGCTAGTGAAATATGATATTTTGGTGATGGTGTCATACCATCGGAGTTGGTTTGATCCTCTTCAAATCAGAAAATAAATTGTAAAGGTGTTGTTTCTTCTAGTAGGAGTAGGTTCTCCTTTCGTTTGTTCTTGCTTTTCTTGGTTAGGCTTCTTTCTAGTGTTGGTCTACTTATCCCTGAGATTCTAGATCCTTTCTATGCCTGCGAGAGACATACATCCCCAATCATAGCCACTTTTAGAACTGTTAAAGAAATTATGCCTTCCATGATGGACTTTCAAATTTTATAGAGTGCTTTCTATCTTATTCTCATGTAAAAGGGTTGCAGAAGGGTTTTATGGTCATTTTTTGTTCCCTTATGGTCACCTTTGTGGAGTCAAATGAGTCATATAGGTCTTTGTGTCTTTGCTGGTTTGTTTTATGTTGTAAGTGCCTCAAATATTTTATCCCACATTGGTTGTCAATTGAAGAATTTCAATATTTTTACATCCTAATGCTAAATAAATTTTGTTTTGAAAGGCATGTGCCTTTTGGCTGACAGTTTGTAAAGTGCTGTGGTTAGTAGTGGCCAGCTAGCGGACAAGGTGGATAATTTTGTGGGCCTGTGCATAGATGATAAGTTCCATGAGATGATATGTGGGGGTAGGGTATAATGGTTCACTCCTAGTTGCAACAGGTCCGGTCAGATCGTGCAATGGGGTGGGTATGACATGTGGCAGGTTTGATAGGTGGTGGGGCAAGTTGGATGGACATGCGGCAGAAGATCTAGCAAATAAGGTGGTGCCACGTGACACAGTCAGTAGGATGGTTAGGTGGCATTGAAAATATGGATAATATATTTCAACTTAAGATTTATTTTTAGATTTAAATTGAAATGTTATATTATGGTTATTTAGAGATTAACACTTAGATTTTATTATATTTTATTTTGGTTAGATTAGATCTTTAAATTAAGTTGTATAAATTTTAAAATAGGTTTATTACTTTTCATTTTATTATTAATTTGTTAACTAGATTTCATTTAAATATTAAATTAGTTTTTATGTCAAGATTTGATTTGATTTTAAGTTGAAGTATAGGTTTTATTTTATTTTTTTGGAAAGAGTGTATTCGATACTTTCTTAGATTGCAATTAAATTGATTTTTGTTTTATTATTTAAATAAATTTTCAAATTAGATTTGCTTTTAAATTAATATATAAGATTTTAATTATATATTGTTCAATAATTGAATAGATTAGATTTAATTTATTATTTCTTAAATTGATTGTAGTTTATAAAATAATGATATTAAATTTTTTTTTAAGAATAGCTTTAAGATTAAGCTTTTGTTATATTTATAGATTAAATAGTTAGTTATTATTCTATTTTTAAAGCTAAGTTTATTTAGTAGAATGTCATCATTTAAAATATAGGTTTTCCTTATGATAGACTATTATATTGTTAAGGGGTAATTTGTTATTTAGTATTTAAATTTAAAGTTAAAATTAATTGATTTAGATAATAAACAATAGTTTATTATTTTTCTCTTAAATGTTAAGCAAATTAAATTATTAGGTGAATTGTGTTGGTTTAAGTATTCTTAATGCAATATTTAAATCGTAGATTTATTTAATAAACTTTTTTGACGTAATTATCGATAAGGGGGTCATAACAACCCCTTATCTTCACAATATACATCTTTTAGGGTTTTATCATTACCCTTTAACCAGCTTCGTGTATGGTTGACTGTTGGTCAACCATGGTGAAACCTAGTCTGACCATCCTGATTTTCGCACAGGAGTTCCCTGTATTCCGTGGACCATAGGATTTCAATTTCACACCTTTCAGAGATGGTTGACTTTTTGGTCAGTTAACTATGGTTGACTTTTGGGTCAACTATCTTGATTTGTGAGCATGAGCCTTCAGAAGGGCTTAGTACGCCCTAGAGACTTCCTTTCACATAATTTAGGGTATAGTTGACTTTTGGTCAACTCTAGTTGACTTTTGGTCAACTATCTCAATTTGTGTGCGGATCGAAGTGTGTAGCTTAGGGATCTACGTAGGATAGTTTTGTAAGCTATCCTACCTTGTATGACCTTTCTGGTTACAATTTTTTTCTTCTACACCATTTTATGTGCAAGTGTTACTCCTTGTGGTAGTTAGCCTTCCTTTAGCGCATATTAAAAAAAATTTGTTGGTGTGTTTTTGCCCAACATTTGGGCATGACAAGAGGGCAGTCTTATCCCTATAGTTAGTCCATCTTACTTGTAGAGATTCCATACTTGTAGCTAACCACTCCTAACATCAATCTCAAGGCATATTGGTAGCTTTAGCTAGCATAAACATTTTCAAACACCAACATACTGTCCCCAAAGTCTGGAACCCTTCCACCAGCCTTAATCACCATAACATAATCCATTGAAAATATAATTGTGAAACCTCAATCAATATTAATTATGGACTTATGAAGACCAAGAAAATAATTCTTTTCAAATAATCTATTACAAATTTTCTCCAGAACCAACTTCTTTTCCCCAACCATAAGGATGGAAGATAGAAATTCACAATAAATGTTTTTTTATCTACTATATTGCTATGATTAGTATGAATAAAATTGAGCACTAAAATTCTCCTAACCACATGGAAAATCAGTCTATGCTTCTATTTGATTACCTTCTTCATTATAAAGTCCATTTTGGAGATAGCAAATGTGGTTTACTGATTATAGATAGAGATTTAGCAGAAGATTCTTTGTTCATCAAGGTTGAAAGAAAGAAAAATAACATGAATATAACTACTTCTAGGTTGTCAATGAGAAATAGAGAAAAATAAGATTGTGGAGTTTCATAACTATGAAAATGGTATGATTCTATGTTTCGTGCTTTCTTTTCATGGTACGACTACAAATTTGTATGTTATCTACTGTGTCATATAGTAATAATAAGTCATTTTGATCCTTAGAATGTGGTATCTTGAATGCAATTTTAAAGACATATGGACCTCTTCCAAATTTTTATTCTCTATCATTTTTTTTCAACAAGCATCTAAAAAGATTAAATTATCTTCTTAACACTAACTAATAATAAGGAAATGATAATACAAGGTAATTCATCTAGGCTTTAAGGTAGAAAAACACTTTTACAAGTACTTTTTAATCACAATATTATGTTGGATTGGTAATTACAAGCAATTCTATTTCTAGTCCTTCATTCGCAATCACCAACAATGAAAAATTCAACACACCTTAAGGTCACCAATATACCTTTCATCCATTCTTTTCAAACTACTCACAAATTAGGGATCTCCCTATTATAAAACTCAGCTCCAAAAATCAAACTATTTTTAACAAAAGCCAATATGTTTTGATTAATAAAAATTTCAAGTCCAAAGAGGAATCACAATAAACTTCCACTATATTATAAATCACGGTATGGAATAGAGTTTGATTAATTTACATGGATATCTTCAAAGAGATATGTAACTTGTGTACTTTTAGAACCATTATCCCTGCTCTACAAGATGGAATGACCAAACCTTCTTGGTGCAGGAGAACCTAGATAGGGCTAGAAAGGAACCTAGGGATTCTGTTTTGTTTTTGTCTTGTAGTGTTCCTATCCAAACCACTAGTGTAATAAGGGGGCTAAACAAGTCCTAGAGTGAAGTGTGTTAGTGTAGGATGCCTTAATAGGTCCTTAGTGACCTTATTTGGTAGATTATCCAGATTAGGTCAAATAGGGTATTTTTTGAATTTTTATGTCACAATGGGAAATCAAGGGACTTTAGGTCCTATTTCAATGTTCTAACACCTTATATTAGCATTTGGTTAAGTTTGGTGGACTTATTACCAAGTTTGGATAGCAAATCCAAAAAGATGTAAAAGTTGTCAATGTTGTCTTTGACAACATTGACAACATTTGTTGGATTTTGTAACTTCAAGAAATTGGTTTTGTAACTATCTAAAACCCTTGTTTTTGGGTCTTGGTCAACTACTTAAGGTCATCCTCAACCTTTTGAAAGGGTTGGCTTGTTTTTCAAATTGTGCGTACAGACTAAGTAATAGAAAGAACAATCACATTTACTATTTTTCTTAGTGATTGGTGTTTTAATGGATTGAATTGAATATTATAATCCATGGAAGTGTTAGAGTATGTGTTTTTAATCTTATGTGTGGGGTTAGATTTCTAGTTTGTACATTTATATTTAGTCTTGTAAAATTATTTTGTTTTATGTCCAGTTGCTAGTCTGAACCAGACAACTGATGAAGATGGGGTCATAGATCATCTTCGCACTATGGAATCCGCATGGGCCTTTGGGATTAGGTAGGTGACTCGATGTATATATTTTACACTAAAGGAGGGGCCCTAGAAAGAATGGGAGATATTTTTTGATGAAGGGTGCTCCCCTTCATGCCACAAACACATAACAGAAACAAAGAAACAACAACAATTTGCAAGAACAAAAAATGGGCTTCTTATTATCTCCACAAATGTGGAATTACAAACTTTCAGAATTACAATATGCAAAGCCACATGGGCATTTCACTTACAATATTCTGTATGACAAAGCCTCTAATTATTACTCCGATCCACCCAGAACTGCCCCGAACTGCCTAAGACAACACTACGGGCCTTCTTTATATAGGAAATTTCAACCGCCCGAGAAGGTTCTAGAAATTTAGCCCTTAAGGCCAACTACCCTTAGCATTTAATTATTTTTCACTTTTATTACAAAAAGGTCGGCTTTAAATATTTACAAAATATGAGATTAGGTAGCCCAACTTCCGGAAGCCATAACTTTTGAACCATAGCTCCGTTTGG
>MU228217.1:1024595-1073157 GCA_018584345.1 Thuja plicata
CTTACTAAAAATAGTAAGTTTCCAAATATAGCAACTTTGTACAAAATAGCCCTTATTGAATAGAAAAACACATATTTTTGGGTGATGCAAGATTGCCCTTACACCCAGGATGCTCCTGCATCATTTTTAATATGATGCACTAGGCGAGCCATAGTTGCATGGCTAGGGATCATAAGAAGTTGCAGAGCTAATGGGAGGGATTGAAATAATTTATTGTGTAGAGATATTTTGGTGTGTGGAGGAGCCCCAAATTGAAGGATAAGTTTGGGAGAGAAGGTTAGTGTGCCAAGAACAAGTTCTTTTTGTGTAGACTGACTAATTGCTTAAAACCCTCAATTTTTAGGCATGTTTACAAGAGGCACTGTACGGTCACTTTTGGGAAACAAGACCTACAAAATATTTAGTGCCTTGATAAAGGGTATTTCTATCCATTGCTAGTTTTCGAACTTGTTAAGGATTTTTACAAGTTATTGTAGAAAAAGAACCTAATTAGGCCTAATGCTTGTAACCCTCTTTTGCATAAAATTGGCTTCGTTCTTGGAGCTCATTTAGGGTTTCAGTCCAAAAGGAGCTTGTGGAGATTGGAATTGGTCCAATCAACAATCTAGGAGACTACCTCTCCATGTGGAAGAGTTATCAATCCATTGGGATCAGTTTGTGAACAAGTGCAAGAAGAGCACTATGGCTACATGTTGAAGCAGTTTGGTTTTCTTGTTGGTGTATGCAAGCTGAAATTGAGTGGGATCTTGAGAGAGAGATCCTTGAAGGTTAGGGTTAGTGAAGAACCCTGTCTAGGCTAGAAAAGAGGCCTATTTAAGACCCTAGTGGAGGTTAGGGTAGGAGAGAAAGGATTGTTATTACATTAGAGTGGTATCAGAGGAAGTTAAAGACTTGGGAAATAAGTGTATGTCTGCAGCTACTTGTGTATCAGTAGGAGAGTCAATCATGGTGAAAAATGCATAGATAGCTAAAGTTGTGGATGAGAAAAAGGAGAAGAAAAGACTCCTTGAAGAAGACTTAGAAGGTATCAGAATAAGGATAGAAGAAGTTGCAAATGTAGTGCCTCCAAAACCTTAGTTGGAAGATGACAAAGTTCTAGACTCAAGAGTCAAGAAGACTAAAAGAAACAAGGTGTACATGGAACACCTAATAAAGTGGAAGCATACGCCTAAATAAGAGGCCTCATGGATTGCAAAAGTGGACTTCAAAAAGGAGGGCATCTCTGAATATGTGTTGTCCCAAGGAGTGACATAACTTTCCTTTGTGGGGGAGTATGGTGCAGAAGCACCTAGGTAGGGCTAGAAAGGAACCTAGGACTTCTATTTTGTTTTTGGATTGTAGTGGTCCTAGCCAAATCAATAGTGCAATAAGGGGGCTAAACAAGTCCTAGTGTGAAGTGTGTTAGTGTAGGATTCCTTAATAGGTCCTTAGTGACCTTATTTGGTAGATTGTCCACATTAGGTCAAATAGGGTGTTTTATGCATTTTGATGTCAAAATGGGAAAGAAAGGGGCTTGAGGTCATATTTCAATGTTCTAACACCTTATATTAGCATTTGGTTATGTTTTGTGGACTTATGAAAAAGTTTGGATAGCAAATCCAAAAAGATGTAAAAGTTGTGAACATTGTCTTTGACAACATTGACAACATTTGTTGTATTTTTGCAACTTCAAGCAATTGGTTTCATAGTTGGCTGAAAATATTGAGTTTGGGTCTTGGTAAAATACTTAATTCCATCCTCAAACTTATGAAAGGGTTGGATTATTTTTCAAATTGTGTGTATGAACTAAGTCATAGAAAGAACAGTCACAGTTAGTGTTTATCTAAGTAATTGGAGTTTTAATGGATTGAATTGAATATTTTAATCCATGGAAGCATTAGAGTAGGTATTTTTAAGCTTCTGTGTGGAGTTGAATTTCTATTTTTCACATTTCTAGTTAGTCTTGTAAAAAAATTTTGTTTTCTATCCAGTCGCTGGTCTGAACTAGGAAATTGATGAAGATGGCCTCATAGATCCTCTTCCCACTGTGGAATCTGCACGGGCCTTTGGGATTAGGGATTTGAATCCATTTAAATATTTTACAATGAAGGAGGGGCCCTGTAAATCATGGGATCTATTTTTAATATGATGCCCTAGGCGAGCCAGAGTTGCATGGATATGGATCATAAGCAGTTGCAGAGCTAATGGGAGGGATTGAAAGCATTCATTTCTTCAATAAGTGATTGTGGAGAGGTAGTGTGGTGTGTGGAGGATACCCAACCATAAGGATAAGTTTGGGAGATAATTTTAGTGTTCCAAGAACAAGTTCTTTTGTGTAGAAAGACTAATTGCTTAGAAACCATAATTTTTATGCATGTTTATAAGAGGCATTGTACAAACACTTTTGGGAAACAATAGCTAGAAAATATTTAGTGCCTTGATAAAGGGTATTTGTATCCATTTTTATTTTTCCAACTTGTTAAGGATTTTTACAAGTTATTATAGAAAAAGAGCCTAATTAGGCCTAATGCTTGTATCCCTCTTTTGGGTGAAAATTGGCTTGGTTCTTGGAGCTCATTTAGGGTTTCAGTCCAAAAGGAATTTGTTGATATTGGAATTGGTCCAATCAAAAATATAGGAGAATACCTCTCCATGTGGAAGAGTTCTGAATCCATTTGGACTAGTTTGTGAACAAGTGCAAGAAGAGCACTATGGCAAGGTGTTGAAGCAGTTTGGTTTTTATGTTGGTGTATGCAAGCTAAACTTGAGTGGGAGCTTGAGAGAGAGATCCTTGAAGGTTAGGGTTAGTGAAAAACCCTATCTAGGCTAGAAAAGAGTCCTATTGAATACCCTAGTGGAGGTTAGGGTAGGAGATAAAAGCTTGTTGTTACATCACTTATTCCATATAACTTAAGACCGATTATGATCACATCTTCGAACAATCCCTTAGTTCGTTGACACCATACAAATCCTCTGACATATGGTGTTACAAACAAGTGTACTTACCATTAACTACAAAATAGTGAATTAGGCCATTTAGGTGTTGAACATCAACATAATCATTCTTTATAACGTTAATGGTTCAAGATGAATGTAAGGTTTCAAATAAAATTTGTATGACTCTCTTACAATATTTGCATCCTAAAAAGAAGCTTTTCCAACTCTGTTTGGAACATGAAAAACACTTTCTATGATCAATTTTTTGGTTATGACTATCACATACTCTTAATGATCAAACAATAACCTAAAGAATTCAAACACTCCTTACCTAATACAATCCCAACCATTATAAATACTTCCAATGCTCCTTAATATAAAATTAATAATTTACAACTTAATAAGACCAACTCAATTCCCAAATTCTTGAATCATTTTGACTGTTATAAAATCAGCTCCTATTAACAAAATCAGTAAATGAACCATCTATAAAGAATTCACCATTACATGTAACCTCCAGAAACTTTAGATTATTCTATGACCTCTCATAATTGTATCACATTATTTATTGCTTCAATAACACAAATCACCTCATTTTCAATAACTAAAATCAAGGAAACTTAATTTTCACTTGGATTACCAATTTAAACATTCTTGAAACAGTCCTAGAGATTTATATAAACACAATCAAACTCCATTCTCCAAACCTGTCACTTTGCAACAATGAACTACATCCATAATAATTTTATCATGCCAAGAATATGAATTTTCCACTAGTCAAACAAAGAGAAACATATTTTTTAAGATCTATGATTACCCTAATAGAGGGTTTTAACAATTTTTAGAGAAATAACTATAACTCATCAAATACTCCATGAAAGAACACAAGAATAGACTCATCTAAATTTTAATTATTTACTCTATCATTATAAATAAATAAAAAATAAAAATTAAATCATTTGGGATCCTTTTGTGGCTTTGTGAACGTCACTGACTCCTTAAAACCTTATGATAGTTGAGGTTTTGATAGGTAAACTTTGTCAAATCCTCTCTTCTATATGGCTTGTGGTCATTTCATAATGAATCATTTGATCAAGTCCTATATATAATGGGGCCCCGCTAGCCCTTATAGACTGAGTCTATCCTTAGATTCAAGAATACATTCTTTCTCTTAAGTTGATTTCTATATGTCCATTCCCCTAGAATAGATGAGAATATTCCTATGGTCTAACATAATTTTAAAAAAATGTACCAATTTTCAAATTTGAGTAACCCATCATTTTTATTTTATAGATTTACACTTGATGCAGAAGTTGCAAACTTCCATCTAAAAACTTTTCCAAATTAATTGGAACTTATAATTCAGAGGTTGAAAGAAAGGGGTTCTCCCTCCTATTAGACATAAGGAGTGAGTTACTAGAAGGCATTTATTTTGGATGATTAAAATTTTAGACAAGGATAATAAAGATAAACATCCATTGAACTAATAAACTTTGGTGCCCAAATCTGAAACCATCTAGTAGTCCATATATTTTGCACAACTAATAATCAAATAGATAAAATAGTGTTGAGTTTTCTATTACGAGGTATAAAAATTAGAAACAGTTATTCATTGATATCTTTTCCATCATAATGCTCCATCTATAAACATTATATCCTTCTACCTCATCCATATTTATAATTTTTGACTTGTAATACTTAATAAATGTATGCATATTGAGTATCTTTACCAAATTATTCCAACCACGGGAAATGAATTGAACTTCCCAAAAATATTATAAATAATTTTTGAGAAGAAAAAACCTGGGCAATTTACTTTTGATTTTACTTGTTGGCATTTTTCACAAAAACTCTAGCTAAGCAATTGCCTACACAGCTAGAAAAATGTTGAAAGATTCAATTTTTACAAGTTCTTTGTCACATTGACAACATTTAGTTCATTTGGAATTTATTATGTATAATTGTGAGCTCATTTTTGGATGCATTGGTAAGCTACATGTAATATTGTAACCTATGAATTAAAAATATTGTTGTTGTGTATTTTATTTATGGATTTTTGTTATGTTTTCCCTTCTTAGTCTAGTGTTTTCTTATCCCTAATGTTTTTTGTCTATATTATTTACTAGCTATCTAGCTAGTAGGGCTTACATTTTATCATTTTAAATTTATAGGAATTTGTATCCCTTCATCTCTTTTCTCCAAGATGGATAAAGGAATATCTCTATCTTAAGCTACTAGTGCATTTTGAAGCCCACTTGATCATTTAATCTGATGAGTTTTTCATATGTGAGCAACATCATTTGTTAGTTATGTTATATACTTACACTTATTTTCTATGTTCAAAGGTAAAGGATAAAATTGAAAAATATGAGATGCTTCTTGTTTGATTGAATCTTTTTTATCATTCAGGCTACAAGAGAAACTTGAAGAATATGAAATGCTTCTTGTTCAGTAGAAAACCATTGTTGGACAGTTGTATATTCTAGAAATGGAAAGCTGGAAATAATATACCTCCAACATGTTCAAAAAAATATTTCTTTCTAGCTGTGCTAATAAAAATATGTAGCTAAATAAAAGAGATTTTGAACTATACCATTAAACTTGGTGGGCATGTTAGTATGGAGGAGTTTGGGCCAATTTAAGTACTTAACTATGAGGTTGTAGTTTTTGAAAAATTAGTATTAATATTTAAATAACGGTCATACGTTGTATCTATGGCATGTTTTTTTGGTTGTGGAGAAACACCCACATTATTTTGTAAGATACACAATATTGGAAATAATTATAATAAATATGGTATTTCTTATCAAGTTTGTTTGTTATGCAACTTTGTTCAAATGTATTTTGTAGTATTTTTTATTGGAAATAATTATAGTGAATGTTGTATTATTGCTATTTGGAAATATATAAAGACAAATTGTCTCTCTAGAGACAATAGTTCTAATTAAATACATATTGTCTCTAGAGGGATAATATGTATTTATATCTCAATTATCGTCTTTAAAGAGGCCAAAGTGAAATTGTCTCTAAAGAATAAAAAAAACTTTTAACTTCATATTGTCTCATAGAGATATTTTTTAAGATAATAATTTGAGATAGAGGTTTAAAGACTATACTTAGTACAATATATAAGTCTTTTTTGTCTTAAGTTGAGACAATTTGCTCAAAAATTATCTTAAAACCCCCCTTTATGTAGCAGTGCATGGAAGAAATTATTCCTCAGAAGTACAAGCTAACTAAATTTGGATATGTGATGAGCATGAAATAATGTGTGTTAAACATAGAGGAATTGTTCAAGTATCCCCTGGATTTGACAAAAGATAAGTTTGGTTTGTATGACGAATTGATTGGAACTGTTCCTTTAGTAAGTGTTTCTATGGAAAGATCAACCTCCAGAAAGAAATGATCTGATAAATTCATTGAGCCCCCCTCATTATCCAAATTAAAGGAGATTAAGAATATAGAAAGTGTAAAGGAAATAATAATAATTATAGATATTGATGATCCTACACCTGCCAAGGAAGATGAAAATCAAAGAAGACCTACTTAAGAAAGACTCTGAAGATTCTAATGAGGGCCCGTGAAGTGGATAAGATATTGGCAATACTTGAAGGAGAAGATGGTATAAAGTGAATGGGTGATGGTTACTTTTTGAGACCTTTGTATGATAAGGTAAAATATTTAAGAAGTCTTGATAACTCATATACTCCAGAAAAACAATGTTCCTTGTGACATTGCAAAATTAGTCCCAAATATTCTATTTGAACATTTGAATAAATATTTAACTAGGACATCCACAAAGGAAAACTTGATAGTTTTTTTGAAGAAGAAACATGACTCCACAAGGGAAAGTTAATTTATTACATTAAGGAAATGAGAATGTGCATCACTGTTGTTATTAAAATATATAGATATTATCTCAAATGTCCTACTGCCACTTACAAACAAAAAGAATAAAGACAACATAGAAAGGAAAATAATAAATAAACTACAATTAGAGCTGATCAGGATTTAAAAGAATAGAGATATATCTATAACACTCGGTCATCCACATATCTATTTTGAAAACTAAAAATAAAACTTGATTTGAGGGAGAGGATTTATTGTAAATCTTAAAAACCCCTTGATAAGATGGATGTTAAATTATTTTAAGGAGGTCTTTGTCTAGAGCCTTTCAAGTCTTTGTGGAGACTTGTGAAGGTTTATGTATTCACTGGTAGGATAGAGAAATAATTTATAAGTGGAATCCTAGTTGTCATAAATAATTAATACACAACTCTTCTTGTTGTTTGGAAGATCATATATTGTAGAAATTAAATATGAAAAGAAGAATTATAAAAATAAAAAATAACTAGTGTGAAATAAGGTGAGCATATAGTCCTTATAATTTTTATTATATCCAGGAAGAAAACATTAGGTTGATTCACTGGTACAATGGTCTTGAAATAGTTTACAAAAGTTTATGTTATATGATGTTAGATTTATTAAGAAGTTGTGTTTTTTTTGGAACAATTCACCATGTATGTGACAACACAAAGCAAAAGGGTGTTCTTGACTATTTATAGAGTCACCCAAGGGACGCATTAAGTCACCCTAGGGACCCATTATATTAAAATATTATGCTATTGTTCTAGGTGGGTATATAGTTATATTTCACAATCCTCGAGATGTGGTTTCATGATTGCATGATCACAACAATTATAGAGAGATTGATTGTGGATTCCTTGATCTTCCATCTCCCCTTTGAAGAGATTATAGTGATACTTGAGAAGATGTAATAATTCTTTAGACTATTTATTATAGTTTATTAAGTTTCAATTATAGCGTAGGAAATAGTATTGTATATGCAGATTTGGTAGATACATAAGTGATCAATCATATATTATCCCAGGAAGTTATAATGTCCATCTACTTGAAATATCTTACGAAAGTAGTAGTGTCCATCTAAATTATTAGTTGTGTGATTATTATTATTATTATTTCAATATCAATGACACGTGATAGTTGTCCCATTCTACTAGTCCTATACTATATATAGGATTATGAGAAGTCAACTTGTAGCTTCCTCACTTCTTAATAAAGTCCTATAATCATTATTATATTATTCTCTAGATAACTAAATTTTCTAAAAACTTATATGTGGTAACTATTAGCTCCTAAGTGATATGCTACACATAAATAGGGTATATATGAAAGGTAGCTAATCTTATTTTACCTTAAAATTATAATTATCTTCTCATTGGGAAAATTTTGATGTTGTCCTCATTAATGTGACTTGATACTCAACCCTATTCCAAAGTCTTTATTGAAAATTTCATTTTATCTTCATCTTTTATGCTATTTATTTTATTAAAAGTGGTATTACATCATTATCCTAGCACTGCAAAGGAAATTACTTTCAATTTTGAGAGGTAAATATTTAAGTATATATCTCTCATTTCCAAGAGATTTTTTCCTTATTTTTAAAAGGTTTTTGAAAAATATATTTAAGCATGTACACTTCTGCTTTGAAAGGAATTAGAATAATATAAGGAAATTCTTTACAGATTCGAGATTCTACTTGATTTTGTTTTTCCAAGCATACATATATCTGAAAGAAGAAAATTGAGTTCTAATTTTAAGAGATATTTCAAGAATGCATTGAATAATCTAGGATAAGAATTTCAAATAAAATAAAATATAAAATAGATAATTTAATACAATATTAATTTTTTGCATATCAACTAATTAGCCGATACACTTCCCTAAGTGGCAAGCCCCATCAAAAATGTGTCTCACGGCTTCTCCCGGTGGCTAGTCTTTTTTTACATTGGTTTTATTTTTAAACGTTGTCGGAACATACTGTTATTTTCTCACATCGATCAATGCTTATGTTCAACATTTACACCGCATGCCCATAAGCTATTTCTTAGTTTCATTTTTCCAAGGAGACTCTTAGACTTAATTTTCACTTTCACTTAAAAAAACAAAAAATGTTTAAAAATAGAAGATATCAATCCACTGTATGGTTGTTTAGTGGGAAAAAATATTCGCAGCATATCAAGGGAAGAACTTCGATCTACTTCCTCTTTTATACAGTTAATAGGATTACATTTAGGTTTTATGAAGCAACAATGATACATTTTATATTTTATTAAAAAAATTAGTTAATATGATCTATTTGTTCAAAAAGTTAGTAAATATACATGAGCTCATTAGAACTTCAAAGTAAAATAGCAAGTTTAGAAGTAAGATATCAATTTGTTATAATAAAATATTGGAAATTTAATACTTTATAAACACACATACACATATATTATATATATGGGTAAAAATTCAATAATTTGTCACCATTTTACAAAGGAAAAGGTTAACAACACCAAAACTTTAAAACTTCAAGGGCATAAAAGTCATATTTTTGTTGAGAATTTGAAAATGATGTAAACTAATGAAATGTGTGAAATAGGATGAATTATATGCCTATAATTTTTTTTAAAAAATTGAACCAAAATTAATATGTTTTTTTGAATTTTTTAGGTCTATTTTTTTAATTTCTTGAAAAATACCATAAATCAAGGAGTTTACTTCCCGCCAAATCATTATAAGTAAAACATTATTTTTTCCTCCAATTTCAAAATATGTTTTAAGTAACATATATAGATAGTGCAGAAATAAATAAAGAAGTGTTTTCGAGGTATAGTTTGCTTGTTATCAGTATTCAAAGTCAAACTTAGTTAAAATCAACAGTTTTTGTCTGCCATCATTTTCCCCTACCAAAGCTATACCAAAAACCAAATAAATTACATTTTATTGAAGAGCACTCTCTTCTATGGTGTTATCTATGATTTAATTTTTTTTTTGAATTGATTTAGAATTTTTTTATATTATCCAAATCAATGACTTCTAAAAGATTTAATAACCTACATGTATTTTTTAACAAATTTGTTCAATGTTTTGTAGTCGAAACAATATCAAATTTATATGCCAAGAATTGTAGTTCGGAGATCTAGAAAAGGGTACTTTTAGTTTTTTGACATTGTCTAGTTTGACTAGAGAAAAAAAAAGCAAAAGTGTGAACTTCTTGATTTGATGTATTTTTGGAGGTTTGGATGCCAATATGACATGCAACCTAGGTAGACTCAGCCGACTCTCACTCAGCCAAGTACAACTCGGCGGAGTCCGACTAGGCCAAGTACCCTTAGTGGTCAGCCACTTGTGAGCGGTCGCGTGGGCAACCCACCCTTTAAAATAAAAGTGTATATATAAAAGTTAATGTTTAAAAAATGAGTATCAATTCCAAATTTGAATCCTTATTTTAGAATATAAGGGTTTTTAAAGCTAGGAGACATTTTTTTGAGGAAGCTTCAAAGGCATTTTATGACCAAAAGACTGTGACTTTGCAAGGTTTTTAATCAAGAAGGATTTAAGAAAAAAAAATTCTTATATTTGAGCAATGGGAAATAAAAGGACTAGAACAAGGAAATATGATCGTAAAAGGGATGACCAAATGAAAGGTCATACGAAACTTATCATGGAGAATCTGATCAATGTTGAAGAAGAACCTACCGATGTTGAAGAAGAACCTATCGATGTCGAAGAAGGTGCAACTCAACTAGGGGAGGATATTGGTAGTAGTCAAGGTATACATATTTATCCTACAATGAAAAATTTGATGGAGATGAATGAGGAATCACTTGTTAGTCAAATTGCACTAGAGCACTTGATACATGAAAGCACTATTAAATTGCATGTCAAAAACATGTGGAAGGAATTTTTTGAGGATAAAACTTTGGTGGGCAAAGCATAATTATTTGCAAAGTTATCTAGGAAAAGAGAAATGACTCCAATTTTGGAGTTGTTGGGTGTTGATGATAGGAATATTGTAGGATGTCAAGTAAAAGAAACAATAATTTAGCAGATCCCAAGAAGACCATAGATAAAAGACAGAACTGCACCTGTAGTTGTCCTCCAGAATGATGGTCTAAAGCCAACTTTGACGATGTGGCCAAGGGAAACTTGGGCAAGGCAAGAAGGGGTGGAGTGATTCAAAATTTCATTGGCCAGGGCATCGATATTGTTAGCCTTCCATTGGGCACACAAACCAATCACTATGTGGAAGCTAATACTTCCCTCCAAGTGACTAAATTAGCTCATGACTTGGGAATAAAAAAACTTTGGTTAGAAGGTGACGCACACAACATAATCAAATATCTTAACATGCTTCACCCACCATCATGGACTATAGCACATATGATTGAGGAAACTCGTTACCTTTTGAACACCTTTGATATGGTTCATATATCCTATGTGTATAGAGAAGGCAACCAAGTTGCTGACTGGTTTGCCAACTTGGTAGTGAGAAGTGATAGGCAAAATTGTTGGATTAATAGTGGAGACCTCCCGCGTGAAGCTTTAGATTTTATTGATTATGACCGAATCCACGGGTAGGAGAGATTTATTAATGGGTAAAATTACAAAGTTGTGTTGCACTTGAGGACCATTTACATAGTTTCAGCTGAAATAGTTTAAGCTGGAATAGCTTCAGCCATAATGTTTTTTGCTGTACATATGTGGAACAAATATGGCGCCATGTGGCATTGATGTGGAAAATGATTTTTAGCGAAAATCAGTTCGGCCGGACAAGTTAAAGCCAAAAATTCATGAGTAAATATAAGCCAACAATGTTCTATCGATGAAGAATTGGCACATATTTACATACAGGGTTTTGGCCAGACCTGGTTTGGCAGAACAAGTTTCAGCCAAACCAGCTCTGACCGAAACTACCAATGTGGCATCCTGTGTGGGAGCCAAATAGTCAAAAATTCCAAAATTGTAGAACTTCTCACTTATACAACTAATTTCTCCATCAAAACTCAACTTATTCTAAAATCTAAAAATACCCTTTTATAGAGCTTGGAGTCTAGATTATGGTCACATAATTTCTATAGTGTTTTGATTGCATATAGTATATTATAATTTGAAAAACCTCCCAGTAGGTATTTTAACATTGAAGAACACCAGAGAGTACATGGCAGAGCAGTGACAGAAGCAACAATGGTAGAGAAGGGACCACCGGTGCAGCTAGGATGATTGGAATCACTACAATCAGGGTCCCACAGTCATGGATAGAATGGGTTTTAATGGAAGGATGTGGAAAACATCTTCACGCATTAACACATAGTATAGAGGATGTTAGATCTCGATGAAAAATACTTTATTGGGGGTTTTTAGTCACACCAATTTGCAAAAAAAAATTTGTCATCTTCTAGGTGCAAGGATCCCTTACAGATATTTTAGGGTAAGGTGTTGATCCAACCTGCAAAATCTATGTTCGTTAATACCCATTTTCATATTAAACAGCTAGCCTCTGAGTCTTTTAAGGCCAAATTGGATCTCCCAATGCTAGCTCTGGATCCTTTGTAGAAGGGGAAAGGGACTCTCTTGGCAAATAATTTTTCTCAACGTGATTTGTTAGAGCCTAAAGGGATCAAAGTTCCTGTGCAGAATAAAGTTTCTACAGAGGGGTTGTAAGGTGTCTGATCTTTCAAGGTTGGAGAGCCCTCTAACAACACTCATTTGAGATTGGGGTTCCCCCCATGTTCTGTAGGTAAATGACAACCTCTGACAGAAATTTCAAACATTTTCTGGGCAGGAAAATGGGAATCCTTATTTGAACCTCACAAATTCTCATCTCATCGTCAATCAAACATTTTCTTTGGGCCCTAATGTCAAATCAGACCTTCCTACTGGATGGATCTTGGCAAAAGATCTTACCCAATGGGTCTTCCTTGGGGATTTAGGGCTGAATAGGCCTATTTTGAAATCAGATCCTAATCAGCGGGCCCAGGGAATAAAGTCTTTGGTCACTGAAAAATCTCCAAGAGTAAATCCTTAAGACCTAATGTGCCCTCCCCAGGACATGGAAGATAAGGGTCTCCAGCGTCAAGACTTTCAAAAAGTATCTAGACCCGAATTTCGCAAACCTAATCTCACACACAAAATACTAGGTTTTTGGAAGCCAAAGCTTCTTAAGGGCAAGCAACCCATTTTTGACTTTTATGAGGGTTCCCCCTGGTTCTTCCTGAGGTTTTCCCACTGCATGTTAGGCCTTCACCTCTAGTGCAAGTTCCATGGCCGTTACCTCCTTTTTTTCTCTCTTAGCCCCCTTCAATCCAAACCAGGTTGAGCACTCAAATATTTGGGTAAAATATAAGGCTAATCTTCTGTTGATCGGCAGCGGGTACAAAATCTGCCTACGTCTGTGGTTCTCCCTGAATACATGCTCTAGCACCAAATTGGGGTCCTCCGCCAGTCATCCTCAATTGGTAAGTGTGCTAATTCTTGCATTCCCTTTTTGGCTATTAATGCTCGGGGCTCTGAATATTGGGTAGGATTGCAAGATCTTTTCATGATGGATTTGGAATCAAATTTATTTATTGCTATTTTTTAGTCTAAAGTAGAGAGAGACTTAGTTCATAAGGAGAAAGGGTGGTTCTATCAGGGTGCTAGCATTATCACCTTTATCTGGTGCCCAAATTTTGGCCCTCAGCCTTAGATATGTCTTTTTTACCCCTAATGGATATCCTTCCCTGTAGTTCCTCTGGAATATAGAGATCTAGATATTATTGAAGTGCTAGGTAATACTTTGGGGATTTTTATCTGACAGAATCTCCTTCCTTTTGAATTTACTCATATGGAGATTAGAGTTTGTATTCTTGTTGACCAAACTAAGGATTTCCCCTTAGCAATAAATATTAAATCTAAATGGGGTTCTTCATCTGAAAGGTTAGTGATTCAAGAGGAGTGTCTTGTTCTAGAGTGCTAAGACAAATTGGTCCATCTAAATTCTTTCTGTCACACCTCTGGGGTAAAGGAGGTAGTATTTTATAAGGATCACTCATCAAACCCCACATTTTGTGCCATTCCTAATAATGTCAAAGATAAATCTTAGGAACCTGATCAAGGTTCTCAAGATAAGCTCCTAGAAGACCATCTGCAGAGTCCTTGGGAGGGTTTATTGCTAGCTTCTTCTCTTTTATCCAACATTTTCTTTGGCTGTATTATTCCTCTTAGCTAAAATTCCCGACTCTCTAGATTATGGGTTTTGCCCCAAGTTTTCATCAACTTCCACTTTCCTCAAAAGTTCTCTTGTCAGGCCAGCAATAGGGGATTCTTTTAAGAAACAAGGAAATCCCTATGATAAGGTTGCGAGTGATAAACACACTCTCATCTCTAGTGTTTCAAATGAAAATGAAGTTGAGGGTTTCCTTATTCTGGTTGATCTAAGGGTCCTACCAAAAGCCCATGTTACTTTGTCCCATATAGAAGATAGTGATTCAGTGCAATCATATATTCTAACCTCGACATCAAAAATTAGGGATTGAAATATTTCCCTTCCTCAACTTGCTTAGTTTTCTCCCCAAAAATAGGATATTCTAGTCCATCCTCTCTCCTCAATCACCTCAGAGGAACCTAAGTGGATTATTAATATTCAGTAATCAAACTTGGCCAACCTGGATAGGGATCTTATGATGGAATCGTTAATTCTAAAGGTGGAAGAAGATAAAATTGATAAACTTCATAGCAGATCAGATTCACACTCAGACATGGAATTGGAAGACCACTTTCAACCTTTAATTCAGGGAGGCAATGCACGAGAAATAGTTCAAACTAAGAAAGTAATTTCATGTTCAATCTTCCAAACAAAGCTAGACAATACGAAGGCCACGAAGTTTAGCTAAAAAAAGAAACTTAGGGGCAGACCATCAAAAATCTCCATGCTTAAAGAGAAGATAGCTCTGGGAACACAACTAACCATTAATTTCTAGAGGACACCTAGGAAATATAAGGAAGAGGCTTCAGTTTTGATATCGAAACAAATTAATGGAAGTAGGAGGGCAAACAACTCTCTGAAAGGACAATGAGGATATTATCATGAAATTTTTGAGGTTTGAATGCCTCTAACAAAGATTTTCTGATATAAAACCAGATCCTTGTGTGGGGTACAGACCTAGTGCTACTGCAAGAGATCAAACTTTCAGAAGAAGTAGGAAAAAAGCTTTTTCCAAAGTGACATAACTGGGGTTTTTTGATCTCGACATCAATAGGTGCATCTAGAGGAATGGCTATTCTTTGGAACAAACAAAATTGTCAAGTTTCTCTTATTTCAAAGAATACAAATTGGATGGCAGTGGATGTTAAAATCTTCTCTATCTCTTTCATCCTAATTAATGTCTATGGTCCAATTTCCCCATTAGGCAACCAGAGACTGTGGAACTCTCTTTTGTAGGTTTTGACAGGGCTGCAAGGGAGAAAAATAATTATGGGTTGGGATTTTAATGCTACTCTAGGGCTGCAAGATAAGATGGGTGGAGGCACCCTGTCCCCACTAGTCACAGTTGATTTTTGTAACTTCATTGATAGAAACCAGTTATTAGACTGTGTCCCTTCTAATGGTAAAATATATTGGTCCAAAAAATGGAAAGGAAGTAGTTTTTTTGGAGAAAGGATCAATATGTTTCTGGTAAACTCTCTCTGGTTGGTTGACCATGGGATTTGCCAATCCTCAATTCTTTCCCTAACTGGTTTAGATCATTTTTCTGTGTCAGCAAAAGTTCAAATAGATCCTATCCTCAGTAGACCTCGACCATATTTTAAGATTGAGAAAATATGGTTTCGAGATACAAATTTCTTATCTCTACTACAAACTTGGTGGTCCCAAGCCCCATGTACTTGTGGCATAGAAATGTTTGAATTGTCTAAGAAGTTGATTTTTATGAAAATCAAAATGAAACAATGGAACAAAATTTCCTTTGGGAATATTTTTAAGCAGAAGGCAGAAATTCAATGGAAACTTGAAGACATTCAGGATTCCATTCTCAATAAAGGCATGACTACAGAAATCCATGATATATAGAATTTCTATAACCAAAAATTGGATAAACTACTGCTGAGAGAGGAAATTTTCTGTAGTCAAAGTTCTAGGGAGTTGTGGTTAAAAGGAGATATGAACACATCTTTTTTCCATATGTCCACCAAAGTGAAAAGAGATAAAAGCTCTATTTTCCAAGTCAAGGATGGTAATGGCATGACCCTCAATAATCAAAGGGATATATAAGAGGAAGATTTTAGATTCTTCTTGCAACTTCTCTCAGTGGATCCTAACATAGTCCCCATGCAACACCCCTTATCCTAAACTGCATCCCTTCCTTAGTCTAAAATTTTGATAACAAAGCTCTGTTGGCTCCCTTTTCCTTGGAAGAAGTTTGAGCTATGATATTTTATATGGATGCAGACAAGGCCCAAGGCCCTGATGGTTTGAACCCTTTTTTCTTTCAGAAATACTGGGAGTTCATGAGTTTGGAGATCCTCAAGGCAGTGGAGGAGTCTATAAAACATGCCCGTGTGTTGAAATAATTTAGTAACACAATTATCACACTCATCCCCAAATGCCAGCACCCTTTCTCCTTTGCTAACTTTAGGCCAATATCACTATGCAATACCATCTATAATATAATCTCCAAATTAATGGCCATCTGGCTAGGGAAACTGATTCCAAAAATCATCTTAAAATAGCAAGGCGGCTTTGTACCTAAAAAAGACACGGTTGAAGGGGCCCTAATTGTACATGAAGTTCTTCACTCCATTAAAGAAGAAAAACTTCCAGCAATGGTTCTGAAAATTGATATGACTAAGACATATGACAGGGTTAAGCGACATTTCCTATGGTTAGTGATGGAAAATTGGGTTTTGACAAGAAATGGATCAAATGGATTATGGTATGCATTACGGGATCCAAATTTTCTATGATGGTGAATGACATTTCAAGTGGATATTTCTCCTCCTCGCAAGGAGTTAGACATGGGGATTCCCTTTCACCTTTTCTCTTCATTATTCTTGCAGAAGGCCTAAGTAGAATCATCTCCATGTAGAAGTCCATGGGCATTTGGGAAGGTATCAGTATCAGGCAGTCTCAATTAAAACTTTCCCACACACTCTTGGTAGATCACTCGCTATTATTTGGTAAAGGCAGAGTCAAGGAAGCAACTGTTATCAAGGAAACTTTGGTAGAATATTGTGAAGCCTCAGGGAAAAAATTAAATGAAGGAAAGTCCAATATCTTTCTATTTAATATGAATCTCTTGAATAAAGAAGAGTAATTCAGAGAATATTGGGCTTCTCAATGCCCCATACTCCAAATAAGTATGTTGGTATCCCTTTCTTCCAAGGCAAGGCTAAAGCAATATTTTGGGAGGGAGTGTTGTCAAACATTAGAGAAAAAATTGCCTCCTAGAAAGCAAGGTGGTTGTCCCTAGCAGGTAGCACCCTGTTAGAAAAATTATTTTTGAGCTATATTCCTAATTGTATTATGTCAGTCATTTTTGCCCCCCGGAGTGATGAAAAAAATATCCAAATATTTGAAAGATTTCATATGGAGTAGTAACATGGATGATAAATCTAAAGTCCCATTGGTGT
Organism: Thuja plicata; assembly: GCA_018584345.1. Lineage (NCBI taxonomy): Eukaryota > Viridiplantae > Streptophyta > Pinopsida > Cupressales > Cupressaceae > Thuja > Thuja plicata. The sequence goes on from MU228217.1 coordinate 1,041,966, forward strand.
CATGGAATAATTTGTGTAAACCTGAATTCAGTGGGGGTTTATGTTTTCATAGAATTCAGGAAAGAAATCTCAGCCTAGGGGCTAAACTTGCATGGAAAATTTACGAATGCTGAAACAGTCTATGGGCAAAGGTTATCAGGACAAATTACCTTGAATCAGAGGACCCAGAAAGAATTTTCTTAATTAGTAACCCTCCCATCGGATCATTCATGTGGGAATTTATAGAAAAACGAAGAGAGGTCATCCTCCCCAACCTCTCTTGGAAGATCAATTCGGGCACCAAGGCTCTGTTTTGGTTAGACTCATGGAATGATCTCACTCAATTGTCCACTTTGCAAAATCTAATGAGAACTAGAAGTATATTGCAATAGAGCTAGGGAGATAGAGTCATAGATTATATTTCATGGAATAATGGAAGTGTTAAATGGAAAGACCTCTCCAAAATTCAGATCCCTCAATCAAAAAAAAAGGAGCTGGAAAAAATTCTAAAATTGAGGTTCATCTCAATCAATGGTGACAGAGATAAACTAATCTAGATGAAAAGTAAGTTAGGAAAATACATAGTTAATGAAGGTTATCAATCTCTATTAGAGGCCCCATCCATTCCAAATTACATCCTTAAATTTGCTTGGCATAGCTCCATCCTTCCTAAAATTGAGGTCTTCTTTTGGTTAGCAATCCAAGATAGGATCTTATCCAAACAAGATGAAAACAACTGGGGATTACAGATACATTTCCATGCCTATTATGTGGGGCAGTTTTGGACGATACAAATCACCTCTTATTTAGCTGTGATTTTGCACAAGTTATATGGAAATGGACTCTCAGCAAACTAGAATGGAGCGGCCCCCTGTATACATCATTATAATTGTTATTATAGAAGGGGCCCCTCCCGCATCAGGAATATTTCTTTGCTATCATTTGGAGAGTTATCCCTACAGCTGTGGTTTGGTCCCTATGGTGGCAGAGAAATAAAAAGGATCTCTAGAAAACAAGTCTCAATGGAAAATGTGGTATGTAGCATGCTGGAGAAGAACATCTCAGAAATGGTAAATGCATATGTGTCAAAAGTGAAATCCCTATCCTTGACTTTCACATCATTTGATAATTCAATATTAGCAAATTATCCCTAGATTGCTATTCCATTTGAAGGGGTATTGATTGGGAAAATGCCAAAACATGAAATCAAAAAAGATATCAAATGGATCCCACCAGATCTTAATCAAACTAAATTAAATTTTGATGGAGCAAGTAAAGGTAACCCAATGAAAAGCGATGCGGGTTTTGTTTTGAGAAACCCAAACAAATCTATCATATTAGTTGCATACTGTAAACTGCCAGAAAGAAACAATAACATGGTGGAAGCTTGAGCTTTACTATGTGGAATTAGGTCAGTAATTCAACTGGGAGTAAGGAATTTTCATATTGAAGGAGACTCAATGCTTATAATTTCATACTTATCTAAGAAATCTACAATTAGCTAGGAGATAAAATACATAATGTAGGAAGTGATTAAAATCCTACAAAAATTCACTTCGTATACTCTCTCACATTGTTACAGGGAGGGAAACAAATCAGATGATTGGCTTGCCAATTTGGGGGTCGATATGGATTGGGAAAAGGACTACATACAGGTCCAGTCATCAAAAGTTCTAGACTTCTTAATGGAAGAATGTGGGTAGCATCTCAAGAGAATATCAAAAGGTGGATCTCGTATGAGAATATTTGATTACAACTTGGCTAGATCATGATTACCAGTGGTAACTAAAATCAATGCAACATGTGCTAAGTACAAAGTTGGAATTTTAAATTAAGATCATATATCCAGGACACATATGGGAGGGCCTGCAACTTGATTAATCTTGAATTGAACTTTTAAGTAGGTAGATCAATGTAATGTCAAGAAAGTATGAATATCTAGGATTAATATCCCATCTAATTTTCAGACCAGGTGCAATGCAAGGTCCCAAGATTTTACAAATCCATAACACATGTGGCATTCAATTTAAGTTTTGATCACGTTTCTCTTCCTCATCATGACGTTTCCATTCATCCTGGTCTATTTTTCACCCTTAGCTATTCATTGTTAACCAGTTTTATGAGCTTTCTCTTCCTAATTCTGGACTAAATGAAGGAAAATATGGATTATAGGAAGTTAAATCTCAGGATTTCCCTATGGATAAAGAAGTGGTAACATCCTCTGTTAGGCCCTTATTTGGGCAGACAGGTGAAGATAACCTTTATGCATCTTCTGAGACCTATTAATGATGAAATTAGGGGCATCATTAGGGATGGTATACTTCTCCTAGATGCTCCTTAGCATCTCTTTCAAACACATGTGGCATCAGTGTTCCTATCAAAACTGTATGATATGGTGCCCAATTACGGAGTCTTCTTTCGCACGACTAAGAAAATTTTGAAACAATATTTTGTCTCGGACAGAGAACTTCAAGAGGCAATAAAAGGATACCAGCTGTGGTCATTTGTGGTATGGCTCAGAGGGCTCTTTCCACTGGTTGAACTTGATAACAAGAAAGAAATATCCCACTTGTACGACATACTAAAGTTGACTTTGCAGGGTTGGGATATTTTGCACCTTCAAAGGGAAATCATTAAGTTCATGGATATATTACCTAGTGGGATGGTTGCTAACACATTATTTTTCTTTGATCAAATATCAACATTGCTGGTTTTCATTGAAAAAAAAGACATAGTTTATTCTCCCTCTGCATATTCAACTCCTACAGTTTCGGCCAACTTTGTTTCTGGGAGGGCTTCGGCAAAATCAAAGAACAAAGCAGGAGCTAACTAAAGTTCAGGGCCTCCAATTTTGTTGTAGTGGGTTCACATATTTTTTGGGCTGCTATAGATTTTGGCCTCATTGTTAAAGGCATAAGTATTCTCAGCGGGTCTATTTCCAATGTTAGCTTATGATTTTATCTTATGTTTGTATATCTCGTAATCGGATAAGGATCTACTTGGTCCTTAGGTTAGTTTATAGCTTCATCTATAGGATGTATGATCCAAGTGTAATGTGTTTAAGGGAAAGGATGGAGGGTTTTATTTTTTCTTCTTTCCCTCCAAAGTCCTTGAAGCAATGTATATATTATATTAATAAAATATTTCAATGGCTTTGCCATTTTTGCACCAAAAAAAAAACATTGAGGAACACGCTCATTCAAAAAAACAAAAAAAACAAACAAATCATGTCGGAAAAAATAAAAAATTATATTTAACACTAATGAGAGATTCCTCTTCACGAATATATAATTTTTTTTGTATTTGGTATAGATTTTCTAGGGGAAATTAGGCGGGAGACAAAAACTGTTAATTTCGGGTAACTCCGACTTTGAATAGTTACAAAAGACAAAATATATATCAAAAACCAATCTTTCTTTTTTTCTTTACTATTTGTACATGTCATCTAAAACATATTTTGAAATCAAAGGAAGAAAAGATTATTTACATATATTTTGGTGGTGGGAACTAGACCCTAGATTTGCAGTGTTTTTCAGCAATTATAAAATGGACTTCAAAAATTAAAAATCTATGTCAATGTTTATTCAAAATAAATTTAAAAAATTATAGGCATAAACTACATCCAGTTTTACACATTTCATTAGTTTACATCATTTTCAAATTCTAAACACAAATGCCACTTTTATATCGTTAAATTTTCACAGTTTTGCATGTTGTGGTTGTATTCCTTTGTAAAAGTGACACATGTTTGTACTTTTACCCTAACATCAATCATGATTGTTAATGCTTTCAATGGTAATGGATTTTATAGTAACATGAAAAGTATGAGATAGGATGGAAAGGAAATGATAAAAAATCACACGCACACAGTTACTCGGTGCCCAGTTGCATTGGTAAAACTTATCATTCAAGGCAAATAAGTAGAACTATCTAGAACAACTCAGAGAGAAAAGGTCTTCTCAGAGGTTACTTTCTTTCTGCACTTTTGTACTTCTTTCTTGTGATGGGAGGGGAAAGACATAGAAGGGAACCTACTAAATATTGTGAAAAATGGAGGAGATGTACCAAGGTTTGGAACTACCTTCAAAATGACGGCATCTCAACATTAATTGAAAGGCTTCATGGTGGGCATACCAAAGTCAAAACCCACTATCTTCCTAAAGGGATCGAAATATTGTGGAGGTTTTTTTAGAACCATCATCTATTACATCACGTTGGATACCAGGTTTGACAAAATTCAAACTTACCACTTTGTCCTTTTGAATCATTTTCACCATGGAATGTAGGTGTCTATACCCCTTTATTTATATGCTTCTATAAATGATAAAATTAATGGGTTTTGAGAGAAGTCCATTGCTAACCCTACCCTACATGAAGGGATCTTGCTTCTAATATTTGAGTACTTTAAGGCCCAAATACTGGGAAAGGAGGTGGCTCAAAAAGATGAGATGGAGGCCTCTGGCTCTAACTACATTCCTTTGGAGATGAAAGATAGTCAAGGTCTAAATTTTAAGGACTATGATGAGTGATGAGCCTCTTAAAAGGCCATCTTTTCCATGTTTCTTACTTTCATTTTTGACAATTTGCTTATGAAATAGAGATTTTAAACTTATGGTTTTATATGTATAATTTATATATGTAAAGACATAAGTAGGTAAATGGATGGTAAGAACATGCTTTATTTTCCTTGGAACTAATGGATAGAAGTTGTAGGATATAAGTAGTTTCATGCTAATAAATAGTCCTATTTCCTATGCTATGTTTATGGGTAGTCTCCTTCCTGTAGCCGAATGTCATGCAAGAGTATCAAATGGAAACTAAAACTTATTTCTTAGTATTAAATAATAGACTATATTTATGTGTCATAAGTTGTGTATGCTAACAATTTTATAGGGATCAAGTCATGGCGCATTCAAGAATAGTAGCATGGTGCTGAAGGAGTCAACGACAACCGTTGTTGCAAAAGTGCCATCATAACAAATGAATTAAGTAAAGTTGTTGAAGAAGGGCGTACCACAAGAATTTTGTAGAGGAACAAGTCAATTTAGTTCCTAAGTAACATAGCGCACATATCTAGAACCACCACATGCTATATTCTGGGGAAACTTGAAGACTTACTCTTATTGTTCGATATTTTATGTTATGAGCACTTTCTATTAGTTAGTGATCCTCATTAATGAAGTGATCCTAGATATAGGGAGTAGTGTTATTTCTATTTAAATAATATCACTTTTGTAACTCTTGAGAGTCGAGTTAGTTGATATAATTTCAGCAATAGAAGTTGACATTGTAACACTATTTGACTTTCCAAGTACATGTTCTCCATGAATGAACAGAGTGCATAATTAGAGTTTCAGTCTCTTATCTTGATTGCATTTCTATTCACTCATCCAAGGGGGCCCACTTGGTGAGTGAATCTCTTTATTATATTAGAAGTTATTTCCTTGTTCATTAAGAAGTAAATAGAACTCTACTATTCCTGCAACCACTAGTAACAGAACTGGTGGACTGTTCCTGCAGCATAGGCAAGTAGAGTAACCCCTATTCATGATTACTATTTTTTTAGAGTAAGCACATTTACTTAAGATAGTATAGATTACTGAAGCTTAATGTATTTTAATTCCATAGGATTAGCATTGATAATCAAGAAGGTTTGAAGCATATACTTTGCAAATACCATTCCAAGTTTACGTCCCTGGTCGATAATTAAATGAGACTAAATAATCTACTTAGCAGCCATTTAGGGTGTCCAATCCTGTAGTACCAGTCCAATGCTATGTGTTTCTAAGACAATTGTTTAGCTATTGGATGACTTATTGGTCATTTTGAGGACTATGATGAGTATGAAACTAAAAAGAACAATTAGGGTTTGTCTTCTAAGAAGCATAGAGTTAGTTTGTAAACCATTAAAAAAGAAAAAAATGGTGACCCCTAAAAAAATAATGCTATGGTTATCTCTTCTAAGGAGGATTACAATGATAATGAGGAGGTTATGGATACGGATGGTGGGGAGAAAATATCCAGCAGAAAAGGTAGAAAGAGAAGGCACTCCATGATGGGGAAATCCCCCAAAAAAGGATAAGAACAGGGAAGAGACTGCGGAATGGAAATATACAGAGGAAAAGACTCATATGATTTCGCCTATTTTAGACCATAAATTGAAGAGGAATCTCCAAGGTTATTACCATGAGACCAATCAGGCTATTCCCTCTCCTCAGGACTCTCAACCCCAAAATATAGGGAATGATGATAGACATGATAGTGAGTTCGGTTGTTATATGGTTGAATAGAGGAATATAATAGGATGGCATGAATTCAATGCCAAAACTACCAAAATGGGGATTACTAAAGAAATTATAAACCCCAAGGTCATTGAAGGTGAGGGAGGTCAAATTAAGTTGAATGAGCTTATCAACCCATCAATGGTGGTGCTTAGTGATAACACCAGTGAATTTGAGCTGGACTTGTTGAATAACATTAGGAATAGCATGTTAGATAACTACAAGATAATTAAATGGCTATTCCATGAAGTGGAGGATCTAAACAAAGAGTTAAAGGAATAGACAAGGCTAAAGATGATAGTAATGCAGAGGAACAGATGAATCTGAGCACTAGAGTTCAAAAAATGGAGGACAATATGACTAGGGTAGAAGCTACCCTAAAAAACATAGCAAAACAGAGCTATAATATCCTCAAAACATCCAAAGAACATACCAAGACTATCATCGAAAAGATGGAGGAAAAATTAGATGAGACAGATGCGACCAATATGGATGTGGAGATAGAACAGAACATTGATCATGTTGTTGGCAAGAGAACTAGATCCAGAACCAAGAAGATAAAGGATAAAGATATGGAGATCGGTCTCTAGAAGATCAAGGATTCAGCTACTAATATGGAGTTGCTTGAGGCCAAGGTAGCCGCCCTGATGGTGGACTTATCTTGAGGGTCCCTGGTCCTTTTCAATGTCCCTATGTTATTTTTTTTTAGAAGCTCTATTTATTTTTTGCTCTATCCTTTTTTGGCCTGTTCTATCATTTGGTTCTGTTTCATTTAAGACTGGGCATATTATTATATTTTCAACTCTATTTCAGGTTTCAGGAACCCTGTAAAACCTATTTTTCTTAATAAAAAACAATAATTGAAAATTTACAAGATGAATTTAACATTGTTAACATGATAGATCATGGAGGATCTCATTCAAATACTACTAGAAGAGTGTGGATGACTATGATTTCTAATAAGAGATTGACACATATAAATCAATTTTGAGCAGTTTCTGATTTACTCAAGGTATCTTGAAGAATTGTTCAGAGATATATTAGGAAGAGAAATGTGTTGGATATAAACATTGAAAATAATTGGGTATATATTTGTAGAGTTCCTCGAAAAGAAAAAATTTATGAAGATGTAAGAAGATAGGTCATTGAATTTTGGACCAACCACTCTCGTGTTTCTTCTAATAAACATATTTCTAAAAGACAAAACCATCAGGAACTAGAATTTACTATGTGCACAATTGGGATACTTGCATGATAGTATCATCTCATTCATGGATGTTCTCACCTTCTACCATGCCACTTCCACTAGACACACATAGAAGCTATCCACTGACAAAACCATACAATCTATCTTCCAGAGAACCATAACTCCATCTACCAAAGCACAAAATTCTCAATCCAAAGGCTAATCAAATGTATCAACATTTATCACAATCATAGTTGAAATAGAACCTAATGTAAGTGCTACCACATCCAACTATACATACCTCTAAGGTATACCAACATGGATTCCAAAACATCAACATATACAACTTGTTACTCATAGTCTCAATCCTGAAGTGCAATAGCTTCCACATATACACTTAGATCCTCCCACTACATAGGTAATGTCATGTCAATTTGATATGAATCCCTTCAAAAAAATCACATAGAAGTAAAAAAACAAACTTGTAGTACCAAGAACATTTGCAATACTGAGTAGCTATAAACCAAGAGCCCACAAACACAAATTTCATAGCAAGTCTCCACTGCTCCCTACATCATGTTTGACACACACCTCTAAATGCTAATTGAGTCAAGTACATAACAGATGAATGCTTTTTTAGTTTGAACTATTACTAATTCTAACACATACATCTCTAGACACAAGAGAACTTTAGCATCATCTATGTTTCCATGTATCCATGAGCACCTGTAATTGATCAACCCATGCCAAACTCCAAATGCAAGAACCACATCAATAAGTACCAAGAAATTGATCACTGTACTCAAACTAAAAAAACTAAATCAAGATCAATGTCAAAATTCCAAATGTAGAATTAGGAATCTATCATGACCTCACACATCTCTTCCAAAGAGATAACATGTTTAACATGAACATGTCATACATTTGTATAAGGTCAATACTGCAAAACTAGTATGAAGAGTAAACTACGACAAAAAACAAAAGACACAATAGCCCAGAAATATAATCAACACCTTTATCAAGAACTTCTCAAGCCCTTAAGATTTCACAATCAACCAACTAATGGTGAACTCAAGTCACTACCACTAACTCCCACTGCAGTATGGTACTGAGTCACACATGGCATCACGACAATCATTTTCTTTTAGGAGATAAATTTATCCAGTCATCATTTGATGACTGACTAGCCAAATCAGTGCTATAATCATCTTCATCACTTTGAGAAGATTCAAAACTTAAAGATTCATCCCTCCTCCTCCTCCTTCTTCTTCTACTTCTTCTCCTCCTTGCAGTCCTTCTGGACATGACCAATCTGCTCACAGTTCCAACACTTCACTTTGGACTTAATTCCATAGGACTTCTACCTAGTCTTCTTGTCCTCCCATTTGTCTCCATCCTTTGATCTACCTCGTACAAAGAGAGCCTCATTGGCCACTTTAGAAGTATTTCTCTGCATCTCCTGTAACAAGAGTGCAGAAACTACCTCATCCATTTTTAGCTAGGTAGTACTTCTTCCAATAGCCATCACCAAGTGGTCCCCCAAAGGAAGCAATGAAAACAACAAGAGCATACAATGTTCTTCCTCACCAATGGATATACCAACAGATTTCAACTATGTGATAACCATATTGAATGCATTCAGATGATCTGCAACAACTATTCCTTCATCCATCTTCATGGAGTACGATTTCTTTCTTGAAAAGAGTTTATTTACCAATGACTTTCCCTGAAAAATGTCTCCTAGCTTATTCAACAAGGAATGTGCGTTTTTCTCTTCATGAACATTAAATAGAATAAAATCTCCCAAAATTCAATCTTATGAGTCCTCTGGCTTTCCAGTCCGCTATATCTCAATCTTCCTTCTTCATGCCTATAGGCTTGGCAGTAGACACAATAGTTCAAAGATCTTGATCAACCAACATATCTTCAATTTTAATTTTCCACAACTCAAAATTTGTGCCATTAAACTTTTCAATGTCTATTCTTCCTAACATACCAGCCATCTTAATATACAAATAAAAAATTTGTAAACTCCCACTGAAAAAAAATTGGCACAAAAAACCAAACCCTACCTGACAAGGATAAATCAGGCTCTGATACCACTTGTTAGGAAAGCAACATTTTGGAAATACTTTTCAAATGCCAATTTAATAGGGAAAGGCACAAAAAACCAAACCCTACCTGACAAGGATAAATCAGGCTTTGATACCACTTGTTAGGAAAGAAATATTCTGGAAATACTTTTCAAATGCCAATTTAACAATGAAATACGAAACTATGTCTCAGAGATGTGCAAGAAAATAAAATATGGAATTACCTAACACAAAACACAAAGATAAAACATCAAATTTAACGTGGGAAAACCCTTTTGAGAAAAAAAACCCACCACCCAAAAAAACCTCAAGCAGCATTGTATTACAGTAAAAAGATTTACTTACAATGCACTCGAGATTGTTATACAGGCTCATATTGCCTTACAATCAACCTGACATAGCACCATGCTACCACTCTAATGAATCCTCCAGTGGTTTATATACATCATAATTCATTATGAAATCTGATAGATTAACCATCACTTTATAGAATGGTTAAATAACTCAGTCTTGTCCATTCATCTATCATGGCATTCACTATAGGCATTATGGCATCCACCATACAAACTAGTAGCATCTCACTGGTGGCTTTAAATTCTTCACTTCCTCAAGTGAATTTGTTTCCTCTGAACCTTCACTTCCTCGAAAAACTTTAGTCCCTCAGATGATCACTCCCTTGGGCAATGACTCCCTTTGAGACACTCCCTTTGGCATTGGGTCACATCTCCACCTGACTACTACAATATTGTTGATGACAATAATTTTCCAATAGTATGCAAACAACACTTTTGGTAAGCATACACCAAAAGATAGGACTAAGCAAACCAAAGATTAGATATTAAGAGATCACCAAAGATAACTAAGTGCAAAGAGAACCGATGACATAACTTAGTGTGTAAACCAAAATCACAATGACAAAAAAATAAAGAGGAACCTAACATGCAAGATACAGTGCAAACTGACAAGATAGTTAAAGAGAAACTGACAGAACAAAACCAAAGGATAGTCAAGCATGACCGACAGACATAATCAAAAGTTAGTTGGAGGCCGCAAAAAAGTGGATCTAACTTCCATGTCAGATAAAGAAAGTGTATTCTATTTATAGGATATTTATTTGTTTTAAATCCATTTCTTTAGGGACAAGATGCATGAATGTAATTTCTTTAATCAATCTAGAACTAATTTAAAACATATAGACTAGGAGATCTAGGTACAAGTTGTAAACCTGATCTTAGAGTTAACATTGTTTTATTGAAGCTTGATGAAGTCAATCCATCTATAAATAGATGATAAAATCATTCATTATCAACAATGTGAAGAGAGAGAAGAAGATGAATGAAGCCAACGAGCACATCTATGGATCAGATTGAGATTTTCAAGAATAAGAATATAAAATTGTCCATTGGGTTAGCAAGAACAAAGAACAAAGCATACCAACAATCAGAGGTATTATTCAATCATAATTATGTGGTAATATTTTTCATGTAAACTAAATTGAATTTGTATCAACAATAGGAGATTGTATTTACCAGGTCAATTTGTAATTTTCTATCATTTTAACAAGTGGAGAAAAGTGTAAAAATCCTTTCAAGGAAGGTGGATTTAATAGTCCAACAACAAATCTCTTAACCGAGTGCACACTCAAACAGTGTTGTTGATGCTCTTAACAGAGTAGACTTTAATAGGTCTCCACCGATACTCTCAACAAGGTAGATCATCAGAATTGATCAAATTGTAAGCCTTAACTGACCCCTTCCAATCTGCAGATAGTGAAGATTTTGTGGGTGCCATCCCTACCGCATTTTTTAATTCCTTATAGGAGTTTTCTACGATATTATATCTTGTGTTATTTTTCAAATTATTTTCATGAATATTTATATGAATGTTCACATGTATGTTAATGTTATTAATTGATATAACTCACATCAAGATAGTATAAATCAGATTTAATGGATACACAATTGATTACAAAGGTTAATTGATAAAAGGATACAAAAATGTTAGAGGTATTGATTCAGCCCTCCCCTCTCAGTACATACTTCTCATTAATCCCAAAAATGGGTATTAGAGCTAAGTCTCTTCTTGGAAAGCTTAAAGGCTTAAGAGAAAAGATCATAAAGTGGAGAAGTAAGGACTTCATAAAAATATTGAGAATAAAAATCTTGAAATTTAGATGTTCTATGAATAGTATAAAGAATCTAGAATCAATATGAGATAGCTGCTAGTCTACTAGATGAAAGAAAGAATATGGCATCTCACTTCAATGAGATAGATTATCATGAGGAAGAGATACTAGATTTCTTTGAGTCTTCAAGATCAACTACAAGAAAAAAATTAGATACATCACAAGAAATCATCACAAGCCTAACTGAAATTAATCTACATCTGGATGGACAAGTTAAATCTCTGCAAATAAGTCAAGAGACATATATGGTAAGGGTGATTGATGTCATGAACAATGATAGACAAGATGAGCAAGAAAGAACACTAGCTATTGATGATAGAAGAAAGATCACAAAAAAGCTACAAGAAAAAGAGTCTAAAATACAAAGACTTACAGAGCATCACCATGAGATTACAAATAAGATTATTCTTGTGAGTCAAGAGGAAAATAGACTAAATGTTGAACTCATTGAAAGAATAGAAGCTATCAGTGAACTAAGGGATGAGAATGAAAAGTTGAAACATGAACTAAGAATTCAACAACAACATAATGAAATTATCAAGAAATATGAATAAAGCAATAAAAGAATGGATGATTTTCTTGAAGGACAACAAAGAGTCAACGACAATACTGGTCTATGTTTTACCAAGAATGGAGAATGATCAAATCAAACTGATCTAAAGAATGTTTATACAAATTTAAGACCAAGAAAGCTTACATGCAATCACTATGGAAAGAAAAGCCATACATCAAATGTATGCAGAGGCAAAATGAAAGATATTATTAAATCTACATCTTCATTCATATGATTTTGTTATAAATGTAACAAGAAAGGACATAAACCATATGAATATAAGTCTGTGATGAAACAACCAAAGAAGGAAACCTACATGGACAAGTACTATCCTACATGAAAAATGAATGGGCACATAACTCTTGATTGTTGGAAAATGAAAACAAAAATATGGAAGCCAAAAGGTCAAGAAACTCCCTATCAACTGAAGAGAGTCGGTAATTAGTATGTATGGGATTACAATACTTGGAAAAATTGTACAACATGTGAAAGATATCATCACATTGCTGCAAATTGTATGAGACAGTGGACGGGAAAGTCTAGAGGCTGGACTAACCCTGAAAGGGTATGCTTATACTATCATAAAGTTGGTCATCTCAAGAAAGACTACAGAGACCGAATGATAGAGACAAGCACATATCTCAATGGAAACACCATTGAACATATCTGTAGTCTAATAGAGAAAATTTCGAGAAGATATTCAAACAATGATGAAGATGGAATGAGCAATTCAAATGGTGACACCCCATCTAATGGATCTGGTGACATCACCACCCCCACCAAAGAAGAATAAGTAAGTATGGAACTACATAACCGCAAGTTATTATTTTACATCAGTTCTATAATATATATGTGGATATAAATGCCAAATTAGTGTAAAGAAGATGCATCATGGTATTACTTGTCAAAATCTATCATAGCTATGCTTTCGGGCATATATACTGAAACTTGTTGGTATAAAGTAAAAGATGAGATTTCCTATATTTACCGAGAAACATCGGTTAAAAGAAAAGTTGCTAAGTTTAAACTGAGCCTCATTAGGTAACAAGAAAAGTGAACAATTTTTTTGTGACATCAAAACCTGTTGATAAAAGAAAGTGGAGCAATGACCCCTCTAAAATGTTATGAGTGTCACCAAAGGAAAGTGAAGTCTTCACTAAAAAACTCCATCTTCATATACTGAGGAGTTGGTAAGAATTTATGGAATGCATTTTAGGGCAACACCTATAAATAGGGCAACAAAACAACTCAATTATCATGATAACCAGAGCAGAGTGACCAAGGAAATTTTTTAGCAGAAATCAACTAAGTTACAGAGTGACCATGACTTGACACGCCACACTCCAAAGTAGATCATGAATTGTTACAAGAGTAAATAGTAAGTTCAACAGACCAACAACTATATTTTTGCGCATTTTATAGGAAGCCCTAAATTTCTAAAAATGGCCTCGACATCAGGAACCATGAAATCCAAGAACGTAGAGAAGGATGAGTTCAAGCTCATCAAGAATTTGGCATGTGAGGAGCCTAACTAAAAGATCGATCCTAAGGTTTCCTCACAACCTGACTCTAGAGAATTTTCATGCATACTATCTAGGGTTTTACTCATGGAAGACGTTTGATCTTTCATACACTACAAGATTGCAGAGATAGGAACTTCAGAGTTTGAAGAAGCTTATGAGAAGATGTGCAATAAAGATGGAACACTTAAAGATGAACATAAGAACATTGAATTAAAAGGGCTCACCAATGCCCTAATGTTCCTAAAGGTCTTCAAAACTAAGTGGATTCGGTTAGTTCTAAGATGAATGCATAACAACAAGCTATGGCTTGATGAACCAAAAGTAATAACCTAAGATGTCATCCATGTTGTCACCGGTTACCACATAATCGAGAAGGTAAAGGCACCAAAACATCCCCCTAAGGATGAGAACGAGAAGATGTCATGTGCCAAATGGGATGGCAGAGGACTAAAAATTACCACAATAACTGATGATGAGATCAAGTTCAGTGCATGCGTTCTAGGGTAAAAATTCTTCCAAGAAAGAAGATTGAACAACATTGCATCAGGTGCAGTGGACATAGCATTCAAATTTGTGAAGAAGGGAATACAATTGGATTTATCTGAACTACTCCTGAATCAGTTGAAGGATAACTTAAAGACTATTAGGAATGCAATGTCAAACACTTGTAAGTTTGGCTCACTAATAATGTGTATTTTCTTTTATTTTCAAGAAACATTCCCATTGGTAGGAAATGTAAAATGGGACAACACCAAACTAGTCACCATTCAAATTGGTGACCACAAAGCGACACTTGCAGATAAATTTGAAATAGTCATATATGAATAGTTCAATGTATTCAAATACCGAATGCAAAATAGGGTAAGAATCCCTAAGAAAATCATGGACAAGTATAAGGATGAGATATGCTTCATGGTTGATATAGACAATACATACAACAAACCTACTATATTGAGGATAGTATGGTTACAACCATTAGAGTATGAGGTCAACATTGATCTTGCAACTGAGGAAATTGATGCCTTGATAAATGAGCCATTGGACAAGAAACAATCAAAATTTGGAACATATGGAGAGGCCAAAGAAAAGAATAAAAACTAGCCTAGTTGTTAATAAAATTGTTAGAAAGAAGGACAAAATAGTGAAAAATCTCAAGAAGATATTGTCAACAACCAAGAAAGAAGTTGAATAGGAGGAAGAAACTGATGAATAGTTATCTGTCGGTAAAGATGAAGGAAAGGATGAATCTAAGGAAATAGAGTCAGATTCACCACCTCCTCCACCAACTAAAAATCCAAGGACAACAACTGATTCTAAGACTAGAAGCCAAACATCAAAAGATTCTATTCCTTCACCTTTAAAGAAAGGAAAGGTCAGGACATACAAAAGGAAAGTTGCCGCACCGAAGAGAAGGAAAAATAAAATAGGAAGGAAATTCATAAGAACCTGAGAGCATAATCAAGACACCGAGTAGAATAAAGTTGTAGAAGAAGAAAGAGTCAAGGTACAAACTCATGAATCTATTTATGACATATGAAAATCTATTGCAACTTCTGGATCTATTACAGATTCAAAGATTAGAGGATGGCTGAAATTAGATCCAGAAGATCAAAATAAAGTAGAGGATGCCATCATATTAAAAATGTACAAGTTCAAATATATACATATTCATTTTGAAGATAGTCATGTACCAAGGGAACTGTTTGATAGACTATGCTCCTATTGGACGTTTGCCTTGAAAAATGAAAAAGAAATAAGAGAAAGAGTACTTGTTTCTCTCATGCCAACTGAATCAAAGAAGGTATAAATAGATGAAATGATGGAGAAGTACCAAAAGGAGTTCTCACCGAAGCTGAGAGCATATAAATTTCTTGAAGGAAAGCTTATAGGACTTGAGCAGGACAACAACATGAAATGGTGTAGGATAATGAATAGACCTAATTAGGAGGAAAGCCCTAAAAAATTCCTTCAACAACAAGATGTTGACAAGGCAACTCAAGATGACACATCTATTGACTTAGAAAAAGAAGAATATGATAC
Organism: Thuja plicata; assembly: GCA_018584345.1. NCBI lineage: Eukaryota > Viridiplantae > Streptophyta > Pinopsida > Cupressales > Cupressaceae > Thuja > Thuja plicata. The sequence goes on from MU228217.1 coordinate 1,057,806, forward strand.
AACAGGAAACAAGATTGTAGATGTTGCTAATGAATCGTGGCCAAATACCACACATGAAAACATCATGGATAATAATTTCATTGACATTACCGATGACCCAACAAAGGAAGTGAATAAAGATGAAGATGTCACTGTTGCAAAGGACAAAGCCGATGAGCAGGACACAAATGTTGAAACTACACAAGTGAATATTCCAGGCAACATGCCAATATTGATTCAAGCTATCAATATCCTACAAGAAACAACCAAGTCACTTTAGAAGGATACTCCCAAGGATGCATGGGAAGAAGAAAAGAAAGACAAGACCGATGGTCAGCAAGACATCAAAGATACTCAAAATGTAATTGATACTGATAAGGTTACTGGAGGAGATAAAGAAAAGGACACAGATACACAAGACATGAATGCAAAAACAAAGACTGATGAAGTAAAGGACACCGATGAAGTAGAAAAACCTAAAGATAGTACTCCTAAGGAAACTAACAAGCGTGCTACTAATGATGTGAAGGTGAATATGGAGATGGCTATAGGCACCCGAAAAGATGAAACTGATGCCAAGCAAAAAAAGAAGCACAACAGGTCACTTCATCGAGCATAATAGAGAAGGTCGAGAAATTGGCAATGGTTTTACATTCTAGTGATTCACAGAAGAAGAAGAAGAAATCAAAGAAGAATAAGATTGAAGTCACATTAGATGAACTAATTAAAATACAAAAGTGCAACCCATCTACAGTTGACTTTGAAGCATTAAAAGAATATGGAGAAATATGCCAAAGAAAGGCATTATAGGAGAAGATGGAGAAACAAGATAGGGACTCCATGGTACTAGAGACAACATGAGAAATATTACATCAAATTGTGCCCAATGTTGATATTGATCAGAAAAACCCTATACTAGATCAATTAGCTACTCTAACTAAAGCAATAAAAAATTAGAATATTGATGTTGAGAAGGCAATAAAGGAGAGAGCTGAGATGAAGTACCAACAAAAGCTCATTGAGAACATTAGCCAAGAAGTGGCAGTAAATAAGGTAAAGCTATTAGAATTCATCACTGAATTAGATCCAATAATATCTAAAGCTATAACCTTGATTCAAAAATTGAGCATAATAGAAAAGTTCACTAAGGAGAATAGTGAAAACTTTGCAAAGCTAGATACAGATCTAGAAATGAGTGCACAAAGCTTAACCATTGATGAAGACAATGCAGTTAAGTTACATTATGAGAAGATAATAAAGATAAAAAGGTAAAGGTAGGAACTATGGCAGGTAGAGACAGACTTTAGGGAAGAATTAACCGAGCTCCAATCTCAACTTCTACCAAACCTTACACTGCTCCAACAACACATCAGTTTAGCAAGGAAACTGGTAGCAACCCTAGAGATGTCTATAGCAGACAACATCTGTGACATGCACTCAAAGATCAGACTCAAGCACATGGCTATGGGGAACCTCAAAGAACAATGGGAGAAAATGATGGAAGACATGAAGTCTTCACACTCCCACATTTTTTATAATCTCTAACGGTAAAGACTTTTGCCCTTAATATCAAAAAGGGGTAAAATCATAGTACAAAATACAAAGGAAAATGATATGTACATTCATTCATTTTGGAAAATGATAAATATGTATATGTATATTCATATGGGAAAATGATATGTAGAAGGAAGGACATAATATGCATAGATATACCAGCATATACATAGGGGGAGTCATTAAATGACTAAGAATTATATATGTTGTATATGCTTAACATTTTGTTAGTATTTTGCACATATCAATTTTTGATACTAATGTCAAAGGGGGAGATTGATGACATTAATTTTCTATCAGTATATAAACAACAATTTTGGTAAGCATACACCAAAAGAAAGGACCGAGAAAACCAAAGATTGGATATTAAGAGATCACAGAAGATAACTATGTACAAAGAGAACCAATGACACAACTTAGTGTGTAAACTAAAATCCAAAAGATAAAAAGTTAAAGAGGAACATGACAGAGGAACCCATCATGCAAGATATAGTGTAGAATAACAAGAAATTTAAAGAGCAACTGACAGAACAAAACCAAAGGACAATCTAGCATGACCGACAGACATAACCAAAAGTCAATTGCAGCCCACAAAAAGTGGATATGACTTCTACATTAGATAAATAAAGTGTATTCTATTTATATGATATTTATTTGTTTGAAATCCATTTCTTTAGGGACAAGATACATGAATGTAAGTGCTTTAATCAGTCTAACTGATTTAAAACACATAAACTAGGAGATCTAGGTACAAGTTGTAAACTTGATCTTAGAGGTAACATTGTTTTTATGTAATAATTCATTATTAACAATGTGAAGAGAGAGGAGAAGATGAATGAAGCCAATGATAACATCTATGGATCAGATTAAAAGTTTCAAGAATAGGAACAACAAAAGGTGAATTGGGTTAGAAAGAACCAAGAACAGAGCATACCAATAATCAGAGGTATTATTCAATCACAATTAATTGATAATTTTTTTCATGTAAACTAAATTGGATCTGTATCAGCAATAGAAGATTGCATTTACTAGGTCAATTTGTAATTTTATATCATTCTAACAGTTATAGTAAACTATAAAAATCCTTTCAAGGAAGTTGGATTTAACAGTCCAACAACAAATCTCTTAACCGAGTGCACACTCAAACAGTGTTGCTAAAGCTCTTAAAAGAGTATACTTTAACAGGTCTCCACTGGCACTCTTAATACGGTAGATCATTAGAAGTGATCAAATTATAAGCCTTAACCAACCCCTTCCAATCTGCAGATAGTGAAGATTTTGTGGGTGCCATCCCCACTACAGTTTTTACTTCCCTACAGAAGTTTCCTGTGATATCATATCTTGTGTTATGTGTAAAATTACTTTCATGAAAGTTTCTATGAATGTTCACATGTATGTTAATGTTCTAAATTGATATAACTCACATTAAAATAGTATAAATCAGATTGAATGGATATACAATTGATTACAAAGGTTAATTGATAAAAGGATACAAAATTTTTAGAGGTATTGATTCACCGCTCCCCTCTCAGTACATACTTCCCATTAATCCCAACAGTTGTCATAGCAGACAATGTTGTCGAACCTCCATTTGACGATCATTTCTCTAGTCAACAGTCTGATGGTCAAGGAACTATACCACACACCATCATACATTATGAGGGCTTGTCCTTGCACCCTAAGTCCCACTATTGTTAGGTCCCATCATTGTCTACACCTCACCGTAGGGTGAGTGACCACCATACAATGAACCTCACCCGTACAAGGAGTACATACGAGGCATATTAAAACAAGTCGTCTCTAACTTTATATAGCTTCTTTCAAAATGTAATTTCCATAATATCTTTCCAAATGTGATTTCAAAATGCAATTTCCATAACATCTTTCAAAATGTGATTTCAAAATGCAATTTCCATAACATCTTTCAAAATGCAATTTCCATAACATCTTTCAAAATGCAATTTCCATTTCTTTAGGTGACTCCTCTAAATTTTCTCTCTCTATTTGTTACATTGGAATATGGAGTGGTAGTACCAAACTGGTCTTGGGAAAGAAGAGATTTCTTTGAATATGACATTCTTAAATTAGCATGGTTTTCTAATTTTACTTCCTTGAAATAGAAGAAGTAATAGTATTGTTTTTTTGACCAAAAATGAAAAAGAAGAAGATTAAATTAAATTCTAATACTTTGTTTACTGAAGTTACACACAGAGGACTGGTTTTAAGTTATGGCCTCTAAACTTGATAAAGCTTTATCTTTTTATAGAATAAACTCCACCTTTTGCCCTTTTGGAGGTTGTTTTAAGTTCTCTGATTTAGAATCAAACGAGGATCTTGCAAAATTTCTTTGTGCTATTAGTTATGAAATTGTTTGTTATCCACCTCTCCTACTATGACCAGTGATACACTCACCTCCAACATCAGCTTAGAATTAGGATGGATGGATTTTGACCCAATTGAACCGAAGTAGTTTTCTATTTTTCCCTTCCTTTGTGTTCACTTTCTCCCTCCATTGGCAATCTTTATTTTTCTCCTTGTTGGCAGCCTACATTTTGGTTTCTACTTTAGTCTTTCAAGAAAATCTTCTTTTTATAACAATTCTATAAGTTGTGTAAAGTTTTTTAATGGTGGATGTTCAACACATAGGATTTGGGTCTCTATTGTTCTTTGGTTTCTAGATAGTGAGTAGAAGGAAAAATCATTTTAAACAAGTCTATTGATTATCTTCAACATTATATTATTTTGTACCCCAATCCTTCAATGAAAATTAACTCATGGAATATTTGAGGACTCAATAGTCCTCATAAGAAAGATGTTATTAGGAATCTAGTTAGAGACTCTAAACCTGACATTCTCTTTATTCAAGAAACTAAAATGAGCAAAGATAAGATAGAAAATATGAAGCTGGTTAAACATGGGAAATGCATTGGTAGAGGTTCAGAAGGGGCCTCGAGAGGTCTGGCTATTTTATAGAGCCAATCTTGTTTTGACTGTAAGCTCCTGAAAGAAGAAAAAAATTTCATTGTTGCTGATCTTAGGAGTTTAAAGGACAAATTTTATTCGATTTTAATTAATATTTATGCTCCAAACACTAAGATAGGAAGACTTAAGTTATGGAGGAACCTACATGAGCAGATGGAAGGAAGAAGAGATAACAATTTCCTCCTTATGGGAGACTTCAACACCCCTCTTAATTAGGAAGATAAAAAAAGGAGGTAATTTAGCCCAAGTGCAAAGCAGAGTTGACTTTATGGATTTCATTATCAATGAAGGGATGATGGATGTTGGTCTGGAAGGGATAAACTACACTTGGTCTAATTGCAGGGTGGGAGAGGACCTGATACAATTTAATCTGGATAGGGCTCTAATAAATCTAGAATGGTACACCAAGTTCTCTTGTGCCCTTACTTCCCTTACTAGAATTGGATTGGACCATTTCCCTATTTCCCTCAATGTCTCACCATTCATTGGAAAAGGAAATGCTCCTTTTAGATTCGAGAAGATGTGGCTAGACCATCCTGATCTGGAAAATAAAATCAGGGAATGGTGGAATATTGAGGTGGAAGGAACAACTATGTTCAAAGTGGTCAAGAAATTGGCTAATGTCAAAACAAATGTTAAAAGATGGAATAAGCATATCTATGGTGATATCTTTCAAGAAAAAATCAAATCCCAAATAGAACTGAATGATATCCAAGAGAAAATCCAAAGGAATGGTTTATCAGAAAATCTAAGAATCCAAGAGAATATAGCTCTTACTAAATTTCATAATATTATAGCTAAAGAAGAGAATTTTTGGAGATAGAGATCTAGATCCCTCTGGCTAAAAGCAGGAGATAAGAATAGATCAGATTATTCCATCTCACTGCTCTCAAACATAAGGCTATAAATAGAATCCATTCTTTGTCTTTAAGAAATGGAAAAATAACCAAAGAAGAAGAAATAAGGGAAGAAATGGTGAGTTATTTTGCATCTTTACTCTCTAAAGATAAAAACCTTGACATGGTTGAGCAGAGGAACCTTCTAGTTTCTATTCCACACATTCTGGATTCAGCAGCCAATGCTCTCCTAAAAGCTATTCCCTTAGAGACTAAAATTAAAAAGGCTGTCCTCTCCTTTGAAGAAGAGAAATCTCCTTGCTCGGATGGGTTTCAGATGTTCTTTTTCCAGCAATTTTGGAGTATTGTTGGGAGAAATGTATGTTCAGCTGCTAAAGAATTTTTTGGTACTAAATCTATCCTCAAGGAAATAAATTCAACATTTATTTCTCTCATCCCTAAAAAATTTGGAGCGGATACGGTTGATGGCTTTAGACCCATAAGTTTGTGCAACTCCCTTTATAAAATCATTTCGAAGGTTATGACATCTAGAATCTTGAGATTACTGCCAAATCTTATCTCATCTAAACAGAATGGGTTTGTCCCTTGAAGAAAAATTCTTGACTCAATTATGGTTGTGCATGAGAATGTTCATTCCCCTCAAGCCTCTAAAAATAGGATTTTTTGATGAAACTGGACCTATCCAAAGCTTATGACAGAGTGGACTGGTCTTTCCTGTCTAAAATTCTAAGCTCCTTTGGATTTGATAAAGATGTCATAAGAATGATAATGCAACTGGTTACTACGGTGTCTTCCTCGGTGCTGGTAAATGGAGGTTCTACCATTTTCTTCCACCCCATTAGAGGTCTTAGACAAGGTGATCCCATTTTCCCTATTGTCTTTTCTATTATGGAAGAAAGTGTTGGGAGACCCATTGAAAGTTTGGTTTTATCAGGTCAGATTTCTGGTCTCCAACCTTCTTCGACTCAGCATAAGTGTTCTCATGAATAATTTGTGGATGATACTATTATGATGGGAGAGGCCTCTATAATGGAATCCAGGAACATGAAAAAGGCCTTGAACAATTACACTAAATCTTCAGGTCAATCTATTAAGTGGGAGAAGAGTTCCCTATTTTTTTGTAATACCCCTGAAGATAGACAAAGGTAGATCTCTTCTATTTTGGGATGCAAGATAGGGAATCTTCCATCAACCTATTTGGGTCCCCCTCTCTGCCTAAAACCTGACGAGGCCTTATGGAATGGTATAATAGACTAATTTCATAATAAGCTGGCTGGATGGAAAGGTGCTACTCTTAACAAAGCTAGAAAAGTTCAACTTCTGAAATTTACCCTCCAAAATATTCTAGTCTATGCTCTAAATGTGTTTAAATTTCCTCAGAAATATGCTCATTTGATTGAAAAAATTCAGAAAATATTTCTTTGGTCTGGAGTGGAAGAGAAGAAGAGGTTAAGTCTTGTGGCCTAGGAGGTGGTGTGAAAACCTAAGAAATGGGGTGGGCTTGGCATCAGAAGTATCAAAAACAATAATAAGTCTCTACTAGAAAAATAGTGCTGCAAAATCTTTGAAAAAGAGAAGGAATGGAATGCTATCATCAAGAGAAAGTACCACTTATCCACTCTAGAGGAAGTGCTTAGGGACCCTTCGGAGATCAATGGCTCTTTCATCTGGAATAGTATAAGGAAAAGTAGGGATTTGATCAGAAAAGTGACTAGATGGAAGCTGGGAAATGGCAGGAAAATCAATTTTTGGACAGATAAATGGCTAAAGGAAGAAGCCCTTAGTGAAAAGCAAGAATGGATGCCAGTGATTGCAGATTGCATTCAAATTTTTGGAGAGAAGGTTTCTGATTACTAGATCAATGATAAATGGGTAGACCCTAGTTCCTTTGAGGATTCACTTAAGTTGGTCAGTAAGTTTCTTTATCCCTAGTTTATTAGACCTAATAAACAAGATTCTTTGATTTGGGGACTGGAGGCTAATGGAAAGTTTTCAGTCTCCTCTGCCTCTGCTCTTCTATTCCAGAAGGATAACCACTCTTCTAGCTATCACGTATGGAACAATAATCTTATTCCTAAAATAAACATGTTCTTCTGGCTTCTTGTTCAGAATTAAATCCTTACAGTAGACAATCTTTGCAAAAGGTGATTCATCATGCCTAAAAGATGTATCCTCTGTTGTTTAGAAGCTTAAAAATGTAATCATACAATGATTCATTGTCCCTATTCTTGTAAAGTCTAAAATTATGTGCTCAATGTCTTTAACCCGGAGTGGGTCAAAGCTTACAATTTCCATGGTATGCTTAAACAATGGAGTTGCCCCTTAAGGGTAAAGAAGTCAAAGATCTTTGGAAGCTAATCCTACCCCACTTCACATGGAGAATATGGAAGGAAAGAAATAACAAAATCTTTAGAGAATAAATCTCCTCCTATCAAATTGTGGCAAATAGTGTGTGTAGAAGTCTTCTAAAAAATTTTTAAAATCAGCTATCCAGCGACTCCCCCTACAAGATTTCTCTCTATATTAGAGATATACTTATGAACTCACAGGTGCAAAAAGATAGTAAGTTAAACTTGAGGGATAATACCAAATGGAGTTCCCCTCCGAGTGGCTGGGTCAAAGGGAATTTTGACAGGGCTGCTGGAGTGGGAGGCCTAATAAGGGATTATGATGGTAATTTTCTAGGAGCAGTGGTGGCTCCGCTGGGATTTTAGATAAACCATGCGGCCAAAGAGATGGATGCCCTTCATGTGGTTATGTTGGCCAAAGATATGGGCTTCTCTAAACTATGGAACTATGGCTGGAGGGAGATTCGCTGAATATAATTAATTGTATAAATGGCACTCATGAAGCCTCATGGACAATCACCCATATCTTTGAAAAAATCAAATCCATAATGTCCAATTTTGAAGATTACCATATTTCCCATGTTTTTAGGGGAGGTAATATGACGGCGGATGGCCTTGCAAATGTGGGATTTTTATCTGATGTCATGCAATCATGGCGAGGGGAGGAAGATTTTAAAATGGAGATGGTTAGTCTTATCAGGTACTATAGGATGAACAGTATTGAAGGATTCATAAATAAACATAATCAATGATAAGGTCATCTTTAATTATGAAAATTAATGTGTGCTGTCATTCAAAGGAAATGAGAATAATGAAAATAGTGACACCGCATGCTTTCTAGGTGTTAAACTCGAATCAGAATAATCACTATAGTAAAGCTTGCCAGAATTCTGCGTTCAAAACTTCAAAGTATCTGCATTTTTAGAAAGCAATGAGAACTATAGGGGGAGGTCTGAAGAGGGAGGAGTTGATTGACTGCACCAAATGGAAACATAAGAAGAAGGTCTGGAGAAGGTTGAAAAAGGGAGGTGTTTCACAGTATCTAGAGAAGCTCCATGGCTAGCATATGGAGATAACCAAAAAATTTGCAGAAGGTTGGAAGGATGGGAAAGTGAACCTATGGGGGAAATTTTTTACTCTCTCCATGAGGGTTATTTATGAAATTATGGGCTTGTCTTGTGAGGGTATGCAATTCTATAAAGATAATAAGAGGGCAGGAACTCAAGCTTTCAAGATTTTTCTAAAAATTGAAGATGAAGAGGCCCTTCTTAGTAAAGGGATGGGGGATTACGTTGATATCCAAAAAATTAAATCCCACTGAGCTGACATTCTCATAGTAATGATCGAGTACTTTACCTTGGACGGTAGATACTCTAAAATCTACAATCTACACTTAGTCCTGGCTAACTATTTTAGGCACGGTAAAAAGATTTCATTTCCTTTCTATCTCCTAAGCTTGTTGCATAACAGCATGATGGAGCATAGAAATAAATTGAGTAACCCAGTGCTCCATGTGGGGCTCATTCTATTGATCTTTGAGTATGCCTGCAACTATATCCCGAAGCCCATCTCCAAGAGGGTTAAAGGGATTGCGAGGCAGGTTAAGCAGGAAAGTAAAAAAAGAGTTTGAAGAAAAGGGTTAGAACAAAAAAGAGGGCAAACCTAGAAATACAGGAGGAGATTGATGATGAAACCCTAGAGAATGAGGGAAAAGATGAAGAGAACCAGAATGATGAAGCTTGTGAGACTAATAATGAGAATCTGGAAAAGGAGAAAGATAATCAACCAAGTAAGAAGTACTCTCAGATGGAAGAGGAGGATATGTCTAATATTGATGAAGAGGGCAAGGGTGTTGAAGCTAGTAACAAAGAAATGGAAATTGAGGGGGAGGAAAAAGAGGGAGATGAAAAAGAGGAGAGGAAGAATAAGGACGAAGGTGAGGAGGGTCAAAATAAACTTAGCTGACTTTAAAGGCTGAGAAAAGGAACAAAAAGAAATAGAGAATGGGCCTCGAAGAGGTTGGTTTTGAAAGAGATGACAGAATCCCAAAAAACAAAGTGGAAAATGGGGTGAGCATGGAAGACTGGCTTAGTGAGGAGATGAAGATTATGTAGCAGCAATTGACTTAGATGCAGGAGGAAATGAAGCCTTTCAAAGCAAAGGTTGAGGAAATGGAGAAAAACTTGATGATTAAGGTAAATAACACTAACAGAGATGAGGAGTTCACTACTAGAGTTAATGAGATAGTGGAAGAGAAGATAAAAGAAATGAAAGAACAAATAAGCCACAATGGACACATGATATGAGTCATCCTTAAGGACAACAACAAAGGGCTTCAAGTTTTGGTTTAGAACCTGAAAGCGTTATATGCTTACCTGGAAAGAAGTCTATTGGAAAATACAACAATCATCATTGATGATAAGGCAGGAAGCTCAGGCCCAGGATCTAGAACCCGAAGTGGTATTAAAAGAAAAGTCCATTAGATCCCAAAAGAGATGCTTAAGCTGAAGGAGTCCATTGACAAAAAGGAAGAAATGTAGAAGGAGGCAGAAGAAGCCTACCAGAAAATGATGTAATATTTTTTCTTCAGTTTAGGAAATTTTGCTGCAAATTGTGCTAGAATTTGTGCTAGAAGTTGTGCTGGAAAATGTGCATTCTTTAGGAAGTTCTTTTATGGTCCTGCCTTTTGTTCGTTGCAATTTTTCTATGTTTGTAAGAGCCTTTGATGGTTATCTCTAGTAACTTATTTTAAAAGGTTTCGGGGTCCTTTCAAAACCTGTTTTTACCTTAATCAAAAACATTATATTATTTTTCTTCTTTTAGTAAAGTTTATTTAATAGCTTTATACTTTATTTTAAAAATATATATTCAAAAAATATTATTTATAAGTTTTTGATAGATAAAAGTAGCAAGAGGGTGCTGGCCCGTGGAACAGGGGACTAGAAGCACATTAACAGCAAGTTAATGGCACTAGCCAAAGCTTGAAGCAGATATGTATGTTAGCACAGGAGTTTATAGTTTTGCCTCTATCAAAAACATACGTAACAGTTCTACTTAAACAGAAATAACCAAAGTAGCTACTATCAACAACAGTATCAAAAATAGTGTTACGGAGCCACGTAGGGCTTGTCCAAATACTAAATTTAAACTTAACAACACCCCTCAAAATAGAGCAGGGGAACCGAGGGACCAGACCATTCAAAAAATAGTTCTCTATTTTGAGGGGTGTTGTTAAGGGGTTTTGAGGAGATGACTTAAACATGATGAGCAGGGATCTCACCCACTCCTCCTAGAGGAACAGAAATAGTTCTCTGTTTTCAGCATTAGCTTCCAGATTGCCGTTAGACAGCTTCCCCTGCACATTACAAAGAGTTAACGCGGAGGTGTGCATAACTTTCAAGGCAAACTTATTGGTCCTCCTGTATAGGTCCACCAGGTCCTGCATTCCTTTCTTTATCTCCGTTATTTCCAGATCAATCTTCACAAACTTGCTCTTAAGGGTGCCCGCGAAGTTACTTTTCTCTTCCGAAATAGGAGAGAGGGGTTTATCCTGTGGGTCACCTTTGGGACTTTGGGGTGGGGTAGGGCTCTTAGCACTCTTAGGGTTATTTAGGGGGGTATTGGCCGTTGGGCTCATATAGCCTTCCGAAGACATCTTTCTAGAATCGATGGAATGGGAGGCATTTTCAGACGGGGAGAGCTCTCTGGAGGCCGTCTCCAGCATCTTGAGTTTACATTGCTCCTTAGCAATCCTGTTAGATCCTCTCCGGCCAGTCCCGCTTAGGTCCACTTCAAGATTAACCAGGGTTTCGGTTATCTTATGTTTTTTAGGCTTACACTCAGTCTCGAGTGTATTCTCCGCCTCTTTCATATCTAAGAAACCCACAGAGTCAGAAACATAGGAGTCAACCAAATCCTCCAGAGTATGGGTGGGATTCTTAGCACTTTTTTTGCGGGCTTTTTTCTCAGATTTCTCAATATCTTGGGTAATCCGAATGGACGTAGAGGAGGAGTTGGAGGTCTTGCCAGCTTTACCAGCAGCCATATCCTGGGGCATCATCTGGATGATCAGAGGGGGTTGGGGGGCCGGGCATAAGGCTTTATGAAACAGGTAAAGACAGAGAAGGAGGCCTTGGTGGAGGATAACCCTGTCCGGGTTGCTTTTGATATCACTAATATTTATTTCAATGGAGTGTAACAGATAAAAAGGAATGGATATTAAGTCTTTATTCCTAATGTGATTCAAGAATGGAAGGTGATAATTGTAGAACACCGTGAACTTACCTTCCAGAGTGAAGTATTTCATGATGATGAGGCAGATTTTGGGCCAGAAGTCTGGCAAATATTCTTTGTTGAAACCCCCCTATTTCCCAACCTCCATCTCCCCATCTTTGAAAAATTGTTTAAGTCCTGTAGGATCTGCAGTCCGGCTCGTTTTCTTGTATTTTCTTCCAACCATTGGAAGCCCCATAGCCTCAGCAATGACCTCCTCGTTGATCTGAAAATGAATGCCTCCCATCGAGACATTCCTATTATTCCATGAGGACACAAACTGTTTGGATAACCTTTCGTCATGGCCGCCCTTCATATGTTCCATGAAGCCCCAGATATTAGACTCCTTGCAATAGTGGGTAACCAGAGGGTCCGAGGAAAAGACATCATCAATGTAATCTGGCTCGATACGGAGCACATTACCCCCCATATCATCAGTCTGTTCAACACTCTTCTGAATATTATTGAGGAGGCTACTGTCTTTGCATGCCATAAAAAACCTGTCTTTTCTGCAAATCCTTAACAAAAACGGTTTATACCCATCCTGCTTGTTTTTGGGATTTTTGAAATCCGGCTCTGTACTGACAGATCTAGCGTATCTCAGGGTAGCATAAATAGTAATAATACCATTGCTATCAAAATTTGCCAAAAATGCCTTTTTCCCCTGACATCGATCACTCCACATGAACAAAAAGCACTTATTGAACTTTATGGGCCCTTGAGTTTTGTCTTTCATAATCATACAGGCAACTCGAAAATGCCAGCATGTGTTCGAGGGGGGAAGCGTATTAAAGATTCCAGCCTGACACATTAGACACTTGTCTTCATTTCTCCCTTGATGATACGCTGAGTCATCATGGGTAAATCTATGACTAATGACCAGCTATTAAGCTTGGTTAGTGTTAGTCCTATAGCCGCCAAGAAGTCAGCGACCGCATTTGCTTCTCTATAAGTATGATTTATAGATATTTGTTGGAAGCTCTTTAGAAGCTCACGGATCTCTAAAACAATGGGACTAGTCCGCCACCCAGCACTCGTTCTGCTCTTAACTGCCCCAATTATCACTTTGGAGTCACCTTCAATTTGCAGCTGATTAACATTCATCTGTTTTGCAATTTTGATCCCCCAGAGAAGCGCAGACCCTTCCGCCTGTGTGACCGTATAGTTATTGGTAGGTCCAGCATAAGCCAGGAGGCAAGTGCCGAGGTGGTCCCTCAGCACTCCCCCCCACCTTGACCATGGTTGTTAACAGCTCCATCAAAGTTTAATTTTTTCCAGCCATGAGGAGGGGCAATCCAAGTGGTATCATTCCTGATATTCCTTTTAGTGTTGTCAAACTTGGAGAACCCATTCAGGATGTTCCAGCGATCTACAACCGAAGTCTCCCAGACAGCAGGAGGGCTAGGAGGGAGCTTCCACTTTGCCATTCTGACATTTTCACTGAGGAGTTTAGTTCCTATCTGGAGGAAGGCCTCCACTTGGGTACCTGTCTCCCTGAATATCCTATTATTCCTTTCCCTCCAGATAGCCCAGCATATGTGCGGGGGAAGCATACGCCAGAGAATCTAGAGGAGAGGGTGGTTTGAGGGGATCTCCAAGAAGCAAATTATTGTATCTCGTAACCAAGGACCCACGAGATACCCAGCCTGTCAAAAATTCCCCTCCAAATGCTAGTAGTATATTCATAGTGAATGAAGAGGTGATTAACGGTCTCTTCTGCCTTCTCACAAAGGATGCATATGTTAGCCATTGAAAATCCCCTTTTGGTGAGATTATCCTGGGTTAGGATCTTACCGTGCATAAGGGTCCACCAGAAGAAGTTAATTTTAGGTGTGATTTGGGGAATCCACACATTCCTCCAATCCTCCTGGTTGCCCTCCTCCTTAATAAGAAGGTTATAAGCCGAGCTAACCGTGAAGGCCCCAGACTAAGTGGGTGTCCAGATGATAGAATCTTCATTCTCAGACACTCTAAAACTAAGAAGTATGTCCATGAGTTCTCTAGTTGAGTGCTGCAGATCCTGTCTATCCCTTAGGTGACTAGGTATATCCATCCAAGAGTTTGCGATGGTATAATTAGAGGCTCTAGGACCCAAGGCTGGTCTAAGGATATCCATGATCGGTTTGAATTTAATACCCAGCTGGGGTTGTTTCATGGTCCAGTGGTCATTCCAGAACCTAATGGATCCCCCATTTCCAATTTGCCACATAGCACCTTTGGTAAGGAGGGATTTACACTTACATATATTTGACCAGAGTTTGGAACCACTAGAGAGGTCGTTGTTATGGAATCTAGTTCTGTATGTGTGGCCTTGTAGATATTTGGATTCTATAATTCTGCACCATTCTGCTTTTCCTTCAATGAGCTTCCAGGCTACCTTGGTAATAAGGGCCTTGTTCATCAAACTGACTTTCCTGAGGCCGAGACCACCCAGTCTTTTCAGGAGACAGACAGTGTCCCAATTGACAAGAGAAATCCTCTTTTTATCCTCCGTCCCTGCCCACAAGAAAGTTCTCTAAATTTTTTCCAGTTTTTCAGCTATATTGCTTCTGATTTTGAACATGGAAAGAAAGTAGATCGGGATCCCTTATAAGGTAGAAGCAACCAACTGAAGCTTGCCTGCATTGCTAAGTATCTTACCTTTCCACCCGACAAGTTTCCTTTGCGTTCTTTCTAGAATGGTATTCCAAAATTCCAGGGAAACATCTTTGACAGTGAGGGGGAGGCCTAGATAAGTTGAAGGAAGCAAGGCTGTCAAACATCCCAAGATTTTCAGCACCTTACTTTGCACATCCATAGGGGTATTAAAGAAGAATAATCGACTTTTTTGATAGTTAATGCATTGGCCCGAAGCCCAAGCATAGCAGTCCAAAGTATGCTTCCAGTGTCTAGCTTGAATAACCGACGAGTACCCAAAGAGGAAAGTGTCATCAACAAATTGTTCCAAAACCACCTGGGGGTGAGTGGAAGCCGGTTTGAATCCCTGTATCTTCCCTGTGGTAATTAACATACCCATAGTCCTGCTTAGTACATCAGCAACCATGATAAATAGGTAGGGAGAGAGAGGGTCTCCCTGTCTTAGACCTTTCTCAGGGGTAAAGTGTCTACCCGGGGAACCATTAGTTAAGATAGAGAAACTAACAGTTTGAGTACATTCTTTTATAATTTGGATAATCTTATCATTAAAGCCCAATTTATACAGTATTTTAATGAGAAAGGACCAATTAACTTTATCGTAAGCTTTAGAGATATCAAGTTTAAAGGCCATACCAGGGGCTCTGCATTTGTCCATTGAGTGAATAATCTCATGAGTGGTAATGGCCGCGTCCAGAATCTGCCTACCAGGAACAAATCCTTTCT
>MU228217.1:1074981-1110297 GCA_018584345.1 Thuja plicata
CCTTGTGGATCCTTTCGATCTTCTTACTCTTTCCGAAGGTCTTCCTCTTGGAGTATCCGCTCCCACATCTGCCTTTTTATTTTTGGTTTTCTTTTTCTGTGTTTTCCATTCCCCTGTCTCATCCTCAAAACTGTCAGTTGAGCTGAAGGAGCATTTCAAAACCCCCCTTGAAGTATTTTTGGTTGTTCTTACTGGGTAAATCAGCTCAGGTGCTACCACAATATCATGCTGTTCTTTCTTATCCACAAGGGATTGGCTCCCCGTCTGGGGAGGTGTCTCTGTTAGGGAAGGAACTGAGACCTTCGCTAAGACAGGGTTGGTCTCCAGGACTATCTGGGATATGACTGGGGTCGCCTTGAGACTCTCCCGAACTAGCAACCAGGGTGAGACAATCTCACCATCTTCCGGTGGCAGTGCAACAGAAGAAGTATCAAAGGTCATAGGAGGCGGCGCATTAGGAACCAACACCTCCGCCTCCAAGTGTGGCTTAGCCACCACCAGGTCCTCCGACACAGCAGGCGGGGGGGTCACAGCAAGGCCCTTGTCCATATTCTGCTGCTTCTTCTCCAAAATATTGGCCTTGCAGGAATGACTAGAGTGGCCTCTTCAGTCACACTTACTGCAAAACATGGTAGCATTCTCATAGACTAAAGCTTGGGTCCATCTACCCAGTTTGGATTTTAATATAACAAAGTTGGGCAGAACTTTGTTCACGGTGACATTCACGCAGAATCGAGCAAATACCAACCTGGATTTAGACTTTGTTACCTGGTCCGTTGTTATGAATGCACCAAATGAATCTCACATCCATCGGAAAACCTGTTCGTCCCAATACTCGAGCGGGAGTACTGGGAGGCGAACCCAAACAGGGGCCGATCTAGCAAGGTCCGTTGCCGGATTGAATCCAGGCTTCCACTTCGCAAAGGCTAGGAAATGCTTTCCGTAGACCCATGAACCAGCCAGCACATTGGTCATGTCCTCAAGGGTGGTAAACCTAAACAGGAAAATTCCACCCGGCATAGCCGAAACCAGGGCAGAACCTTTGATCTTCCACTGGTTAGCAATCCATTTTCTGACTATTTCAATGGTAGGTCGGAAATCGAAGAATCTACCCACCAAAGCCATCTGGAAATCCGCCATCATGCGGTTTACCACAGAGTCCGGGAGAGACAGTTCAGCCCCCTCTTCTGTCTGAACAAAGTCCACCAAAAGGGCCTGCAAGGATTGTTGGGCTTCACCGACAAGAGCTCCTTTCCAGTTAGGTTTAGGAGAAACCGCGGAAGAAGACGACGCCTTTTGGGAATCCCCCGTTGACTCTGGCCCAGTGACCGTGATCTGGGGTCCATCCGGACCAACAGGTGGGTCTGCCAGGGCGGCAGCATCTCCCCCCGGGGAGGCGGGCATGGGGCCTTCAGTTTGAAATCGAGCTTGGGCAGGAAAGGGAGCGGGAGTTGCAGAAAATTCTTATAGATTGTACAAGTATTTGATCTTTTGTTATAGTTTAATATTATTTATAAGTTACTTACAAATATTTTATAATTATTTTAAATTATGCCGTCATGCCTGAAAACTTACGATTAATTTTTATGTTTACAAGGATTGTGATATAGAAGATATCTACATGGGAAAGGCGTCTCTAGATGCCTCTAGAAGAGTAAAATATCAAAATCAAATCATGGAGCTATTTAGGCGTGGTAAGCAAGTGTAACTGTCATTTTGCTAGGTTCCTTTTTGGACAAGTTAAGATTTGTCCATCCAGATCTCGGACATTCCTGAATCTGTTTCATAGTTCTTTTGAAATGAAATTAGATTTAAGTCATCAACAGACTAAACATTTGTAAACGCCATAGAAATTCTTGCGAATCCTTTATCTTTTTGTTGCATTCTGAAACTGTTTCGATTTATGTTTTCAATTATCGAGGGTTTAATTTTATATGTTTTTTTATTAATTCAGCCACAAAACAAGGAATTCTGTACATGATAAATAGACTCTAGACCATTACAGTCTAATGTCACAAAACTCCTGCACTCCTGCACTACCACAAAATTCAATAAAAGCTCAAATCTGACTGTCATTACAGCAGTTTATCAACTTCAAAATAATGCAGCTACGAGAGAATTTAACTATAGGCTACAGCTAGAATCTAACTAGTTATTAATAATTTTATGTCATTTCATTGGCTGATGAACTTTTAGCGATATAGACGCTTTTTTGGGAAATTCAGTTGCTTAGCTAATTTTAAGATGCAATATTTTACAATGTTTATAATGAAAGACATAAATATTTGATTTTTTAAATCACTACTACCCTCAAATAATTAAATAGAGTAATATTATATTTTTTCAAGTAGTTTTTTAGTTGTAAGAAACTTTATCAATTTACCCATAATTTATTTATATAATATCTTTTATTTCTCACAAATATATCTAACCCTTAGCAAAATTTAAACAACCTATCAACATTTTTACCGGAACTTAGCTGCTTTGCGGCCTTGTTTAATTTACTTTTGATATGGAATCTGAATTCAGCTTTCTTTATCATTCTAACATCTCTTTTCTGCTCATAATGAGATTTTATAAAAGTGTAACTGATATGTATTACACCTTCCTTCTAAGTGCAGTTCTTTCAGTTTAAATAAAAATTTTAGATTATTTTTTTATAATATACATATAAATTGATTGAAAATATAAATTCATTCTTATGAGAGTTTTTTTGCGAACAACTACTCATGTAATATAAATTAATAAATTTGATTCAAACTGTATTCTAATAGCAATATTACAATATAAATCTTAAATAATTAAATAATTAGTCCAATCAAATATAAGCAAGAGTTAAACTTAGGTAAGTAACTTCAAAAACATAAACAAACCCTAATTTTTTCATTTTTATTGAAAAATTATTTACTATCGTAGACATTGTTTACTTTATTTCAAGAGAAAGAAAGCAAATGAAAGCTCATTTCACGTCACTCCCTATCTGAAGGACGACCCTGGCGCAGAAGCTGATTTGCAAGATTCTCAGTGTTTATGATACCCCGAGCAATAAACTGGGCGTCAGTATAGATTCTGTCGTGCATGATCTTCAACCATGGGACGTCTTTAAATAAATCGGGACAGGTGAAAGCCACGCTGCTCGTTTTCTGCAGAGCCTCCACGGCACTGGAAACTTTGTCCTTGTCTCCAGATAAATCCTCCAAATCCCGCACCGCCACTTTCGCCCGGATGTCTAGGAAGTTGTAATTTTTTATGCACCTCTCGATAATTTTAGGCTCAGGCTTAGAATTCCGGTTTCCCCTGAGATCTGTGACAAACCATAGCAGTTTGCCTGTATCGCCCTTCAGTAGTTTCGCTGAATCGTACGCTTGCTTGGCCAAACTACTTTCCGCTCTAACTCCTGCACCTGCAAACACATTATTGATTACCAAAACCAGGGCTACTGCAACTTTTAACAGTATATAATCCATCAATACCTCACATAAATCGAAAATTTGTTTTCTCTCCTGTTTTACGCTCGGTCTTACAACGATCGTGGATATACAATATTTGACCCGCGGATGGGGTATTATATAGATTGCTATCTTTGTAACAGACATTCTTTGAGCGGTTCAAGATTTATTTATTAGCATAAATTTCCAATAATTATCTGGTGTAGAATCACAAACATATATTGTTTTTTGCAATACAGTTTTTCATTTTCCACATTATATGCCGTTCATTTTATAGTTGGCTTTCTTTGTAACTGATATTATTTTAGTGGTACAAATTTTTTTAAATAGGATAAGTATTTTATATTTATTTGCTAGTAGAATCCCCCACATTTATTGTTAGACCAATATTTGTTGTAAGACAGTTTTACATTTTCCAAATTTTCGAAGGTTCATACGTTACATGTTTTTTTTTTTTGTTAAAACGTTAGAAGTATATTTATAGATATGTGCAGTTATTTAGTTAGAAAATAAGCTGTATCGATATTAAGAATATTTTGAGATTAACTTGAAGTCCTTATATTGTATATTGAATAGAAAGACATTTTTGAAGATTTGTTATATATATTTAAGATATTTACACTAGGAAATTTAAAGTAAAGTTTAAATTATTTAATGTTTTAATTATAGTAAATGGTAATTATTTCTAGGATGCATTTTAATAGCATGTGGTTGTATTAATGATTGCTAGTTTTTTATTTTATTTTATTTTTTAATGTATATAGATATAGGAGATAACACATATCCAAATAGAGTCACATTTAAGCAAGTTTATATTGTTGTTCATAATAATGTTAGAATATTAAATATGAAATATATTACACTAATACTAAGAATTACACCTATTTATTGAAACCTTTAAATATTTTGGTTCTAGCTTACAAAGTGTGATCTCGCGACAAAATCAATACCTCTAGTTTTCTTTTCTTGATCACTATACTATTAGATAAATAATATTATATAGTCAATTCAATATATAAATTAAAATACTATCATATGACATCGAATTGTGCAAGTTTATGTTTTGTTTTATTTTGGTAGGATGGAGGAAAATTAGAGCGCGTAATAATAATATGTTCATTGATGTGGTAGTTTGATTAATAAATTAAATGTATTAGGGTATATGCACATAAAAATAAAATATTAGTAGCTATCTATATGAATGAGTGAAAATAAAAATATAAAATTGCTAGGTTAATGCATGTACATTATCTAATATTTTTATCATTTACTTTTTATTATATAAGCAAGGAAAGGGCCCTAATGTCATCTTAATGGTAATTTAGAATAGCATATGAGGAAAAAAAATCCAACCACAACATAGCTAGAAGCATAAAAACTCCTAACCCTCAGAGTAATAGTCCTTTATACATAAAAATTCATCATAGAAGTACCATCTCAAACTGTATTATACCCATAGCCACATACCATATGTAGAACTAAGAGTAACCCAATATCATAAACCATAGTAGGCACACGGGCCTTTATAGTTGATAAAAAGAGAGCAAAAATGGAACTAATACTAACCTTAGGGAGGCTAAGCGTTGAAGTAAATTAATATTTAATCTATGCTTAAGTTAGGCTCCATTATTAATTAGGTGTATTTAGTTTCTAGTATTTGTTCGATTATTTCTCCCTACATATCTCTCCATGCTGTTATAAGAAAATAAATGTACATTATTTTATTTCTCAATACATTTTGTCTTTTTGATTATTTAGTTATCTCTCTAGGAAGGTTTATAGTTGTGTGTACACTTGGGAGGTTGATCACTCATACAATAATAATATCATAATACCAAGGTTTACGATTCTTTAAATAAACACAAACCAATTAAACATAGCTAAAAAAATGGCACAAGGCTATTGTGACCAATTAGAGACGAACATCCATTTTTTAGGACCCGGGAGAATATATCTATTCTTTAGAAGTATCTCTTTTTTTTTATCAGTTTCCTCATTTACAACCATTATCAAAATTGTGGGTGTTTCTATTATTATAAGATTTTCCCTCTTTTGAGTTAACTTCAGCTAGTAATTGTTGGGAGGTCACCTCTTCTACTGACCCCACTATAGATTTGAAGGTAGATTATTAAGATGATTCTATTAGGATAATGACATCTAGTTCTTGTAGGCATTCTACTACGATATTGGATGTGCCCTTTTGCATTCATCTATAGGATTCTCTATAGTTAGGTATTTCAATAGGATATTCTTGATTCATTTCTTGTTAAAATTTTAAATTGATGCACGTTCTCATTTATTGATAGATCTATAAGAGAATTCCTTATATAAAAAGAAGCATTTTAAAGTATATTCATATATAATTTCATGCTCATTGATGAGCCTCCTTAAAGACCATCTTTTCAAATGTTTTTATTTTCTTTCTAGCAGTTTACTTGCAGTTCAGATACTTAAACTTATGGTTTTATATGTATATTTTGTATATGTAAGGACATAAGTAGTAAAATGGATGAAAAGGGAACATAGTATATTTTCTTGGAACTGATGGATAACATGATAAGATGTAGTTGTTATATTCTAATGAATGATCCTATTTCCTCTGCTATGTTTGTGGGTAGTTTCCTTCTTGTGGCCATGTGCCTTGCAAGAGTAATAATTGGAATTTAACACTTCTTTCCTGATATTAATGATGAAAATACATATGTCTCAGAGGTTGTGTGTGCATTGATTATGTTGCATGGATCAGTCATGGTGAATTAAAGATCAACATCGTGATGCTGAAGAAGTCAATAGACAACCGTTGATGCAAAGATGCCATCATGTCAAAGAGGTCGAGTAAGCGGTTAAAGTAAGTTAAGGCATCACTGCAAGATCTTTGCGAGAAGAAAAACTCAATTCAATTTCCTGTTAAAAGTAGTGCATGGATCTAGAGGCACCACGTACTATATTATGGGAAGACTTATTCTCTATGACTGATATTTTGGTTATGAAGCATTATGAATCTGTAATGATCCTCATTAATGGAGTGATCTTAGATTTAGGGAGTAGTTGTAGATTTCCTTTAAATAAGATGACTATTGTAAATCTTTATGTTAGTCAAATTAGTTGTTATTTTATGAATATAGTTGATACATTTATAATACTATTTATTTTATCATGTATATTTTCCATGAATGAATAGAATGCACAAGTTGAATTCAATTCTATCATCTTGATTGTGTTTCTATTCACTCATCCAAGGGGGCCCACTTGGTGAGTTAATTCCCTTATTAGAGTAGAATTCATTTCCATGTTTTAGAGAAGTAAAATAGAACTCTTCTATTCTTGCAGCCACTAGTAATAGAACTAGTAGATTGTTTATACAACATAGGCGGGTAGAGCAGTTCCTATCCATAATTACTATTTTCCTAGAGTAAGAGCATTTATTTGAGTTAGAATAGATTTCCTAGAGTTTAATGCATTTAAAATTCATATGTTTAGTCATGAGAATCAATGGATTTTGAAGCATATACTTTGCAAATGACATTCCAAGTTTACGTCCCTAGTCGATAATTAAATGAGACTAAATGATCCAATTAGCAACCATTTAGGGTGTCCAATCCTGAAATAAGTAGTCTAATGCTATGGTTTTCTAAGATAATTGTTTGGCCAAGCATGTTTGGCGTTGTTGCTAGGGATGGTGTTAGTTCAAACTTACTTTGGTGTTCATGTTCCCAATTTTCATAATTTAGGACTGAGTTTCAAGTATTCCTTTTATGCATAGAAGAAGAGACCCTTATGGGAGATTCCTTCCTCACAATCACCAGGTAGAGCCATTTGATATTTTTAGTCCTAAGCCAGAGGAACCCTGATTTGAGAGTGAAGAAGAAAACCCATTCAAAAATCCATTTGCTGATGCCCAAGGAAAAATACCTTCGCCGTCATCCTCTGAAGGATCCCTACATTTGCATGACCTATTTGACAAACCTGAGTATCAAGACAACCCTTTAGCCATTTTCATCTATCAACCACAATAGCTAGGTGCTCCCCCAAGGATGGCTCAGCCTACCTTTCCTTTCCCCATTCCTCTTCTGCATGGTAATCATAATCTGAAGAACATACTTGCCTCTGCACTCCCAAAATTTTATGGCCTCCTCTCTAAAGACCATAAGACTTTCCTTTTTGAGTTTGATATCTTTTGTAGGAGCTATGATTACACCACTGATGCCCATAAGATGAAGTTGTTTCCATCTACTCTTAAGGAGGCTTCTCTAAGGTGGTTCATGGGGCTAGGAGCTAATGCTATAGCAGATTGGGATGCCATGAGCAACATGTTTCTTTTGAAATGTAAGGAATACTATAGGGGTCAAGATTTAAAAGGGTATGACATTTTCAAAATGTCTCAAAAGAGGGATGAGACCTTGGAGGACTATGTCTCAAGGTTTATGTTGAACCTACAGTGGAATACCCAGCATCAGTTGAATGAGGAGCCCCAAAAGCATCTTTTTCTAAAAGGTGGAAATGATGGGAGTATAGAAGCTTTGGATCTTATGGATGCTGGAGACATCACTTAGAAGAACTGGGCTGATATAAATAACATATGCGTGAACTATTCAAGGGCCACTATGAACAAAGGGAGATGAATAAGAGACTTTCCTCATAAATCCAATGGTTTGGGAGCATCTAAATTAGAGTTGTCCAATCTTTTGTCTGACTTTAACCAGGACATCATCAATGACTTTTCTACTTAGCTGGACAACATGCAATCATGAAGGAAGAAGGAGGATGCAAATGCTATGCTAGCTGAATTCTTCTCCCAATGCAGAGAGAAGAAAAGTAACTTTAAGTGCAAAATAGTTACATTTGGGGATACTACTTCAATGCACACATAGTTTAAAGCTATAGATGAGGAGAATGGACAGGTTTTCTACGTTGCTTAGAGGCAACCATGGGCTCAAAGACAAGGTATGCCTCAAGGCCCCCTGAATAATTTTGGTTATAATAATAGTAGTCAATGGAAAAACCATAATCGCCAGAATTTTGGCCCTCATGAAAAAAATTGGAATTATAACTGGTCTAACTAATAGCCACAGTATAACCAAAACTATTAGCAACAACCTCCATTTAAACTATACCAACAAAAACTTAACCAATATCAGCAGCCACAACAAAATAACCAATGGAAACCACATGGTAACTGACAATAACAACCTTAGTGGAGACCCAATTAGCCTAATTAGCAACAAGCCATTATGCCTCCACCTCAGTAGCAAGCTATTATGTCTCCACCTCCTGTAGCCAATAGTAATCCTTAGAAACCAACACATGTGCGTGCACAACCAACTCCAAATCTTAATAACAAGTAGTAAGGTTACTCCCTGCAAGTGAATGATTTCCACTTAAGATCAGGAACAACATTTCTTGCACCTAAGGAGCCTATAATAACTAAATTTTCTAACACTAAGGAAATAACTAAGAATCAACTCACTGTTACTCCACCTGTTCTCCAATCTAGTCCAATTTTTAAAAATCCACCTTATCTGCAAAGATTGGCCCAAACAACACCCTTAAAAGAAAGCCCCATTGCAACTGATTTGATTGACCAAATCAAGAAAATTACTATCTAAATACCTCTGTTAGATGTCCTCAAAGAAATTCCCATCTATAATAAAGAAATTAAGAAAGCCTATATCAAGCACCCTAGTAGAAAGAGGAAATATCCTAACACTATCCATGTTCTTGGGCATCTCTCTGATCTCATGCTCAGTAAAGTATTAATGCCTAAATACTCTGATCTAAGTAGCCCAGTTAGCTGATAATTCTACATTGAAGCTAGATGGCATGGTGGAGGACATTGTTGTCACACTTGATTCCTTGGATTACCCCTCAAATTTCATAATCATAACCCCCAAAGCCACACTAGGAGGATATCCATTAATCTTAGGAAGGCCTTGGCTAGCCATAATAAATGTTTGAATTGCATGACGCTCAAGAAAAATTACAATAGCTGATGGGATCCATACCAAGAAATTAACCATGTACTCTCTAGCGAAGCCCCAAGCTGAACTTAACCAAGTTATCTAGCCAGACCTAGGTGATGCTTCCCTTGAGGCAAATTTTGTACAACAACTCATGGTTATTGGCAGAGATCCATTTATGGTATCCCAAGAGGAAGATGACATACTGTTGGAAATTCTTACCAACCAGTATGGCTCTGATGTATCCTCTAGTCATGTCCCTAATTGTTCCCTCCAAACTATATTTCCCAAGAAGAACCCACCTAAGCTTCCAACAGCACCTAATTATCTTCATACCTTATTACCACATAAGATCAAGTCACCCTCGTTTGCATAATTTATGATGCTGGATAAAGTTGAAAGAGTAGAAATAGCCTTAGGAGAGGAGTTGAATGTCAACAAGACTCTCACCAAGTCTCAAATGGCCAGTCTTATCCAACTATTACAAGACAGACAATAAACCTTGGCATGGGACTATACTGATATGAAGGGGTTGGAACAAAAGATTTATACCAATAAGATTTATATTATTCTAGATTCCAGACCAATTATACAAGCCAAGAGGAGAATCAACCCTGCTATGAGAGATATAGTGAAGACCGAGCTACAAAAACTTCTTAAAGTTGGCTTTATTTATCCCATTTCTAACAGCCAGTGGGTCTCTCCTTTAGTTATTGTTTCAAAAAGGGGGGAAAATGGAGAGTTTGTGTGGACTATAGGGAGCTCAACAAATCCACTAAGAAAGACCACTTTCCATTACCTTTCATTGACCAATTACTTGACCACCTTGCTGGTAAAAAGTATTTTTCATTTTTAGATGGGTTCAGTGGCTACAACCAAATCTAGATAGCACATAAAGATTAGGATAACACAATGTTCATCTAGCAATTGGGAACATTTTCTTAAATAATCTTTCAATCAATCACTTACCTACTACTTTTTAGAGGGCGATAATCAATATCTTCTTTGACATTTCTACTGACTGTGTTGAAATATACATGGATGACTTCACTGCATATGGAACTACATTTGAGGAGGCTACAACCTTTCCCTTAATAGTGAGAAGTGCTACATGAGGATGGAAGGGGGGGTTTTCTTAGGGCATTACCTCTCATCCTTTAACATCTAGGTTGTGATGACACATAACTGATTCGATGTTTGACAATGTTAAGTTGAAGATAATGCAAGGTATTAAAATAGTTAATGTATTGTATTGTCATTGATGTCAACTTAATATCATCTGTACGGTCATGTACATAATGCCAAAGACTTCAGAGAATCAATGGAATAAAGGTTATGCTTTCAGAAATGCATAAAAGTCAAGTATTCACTTAGTGAGAAACAATACCGATGGAGTGCACACCGACGGTTAGAACAAAGAAGAACAGTCAAAGTGATACCCGAGGAGCTAAAGTATAGTGTTGCCTAACGATTAAAAACCACAGGATGCCCGACGAGAAAAGTTAGAAGGTTTCTTGACAATTAAAATTCCAATGATACTCGAGGGATGGAGATCCCAAAGCTAACTGGAGTCACACCAACGGAACTATCAATTGTCACCGACACCTAACTAGAGAGATGACCGACGGAATAAAGAGTTCAGAAAATGACAAAATATCTAGCTGGCAAGAGCTAAAGATAGACCTAACTGGTTGTTTTCTTTATTTTATTCGACCAGAATTAAGTGATTGATTGAAAGATTATTTGTATAGTTGGTAAGAAGATAATTATGAGAAAAATCAGGAGTTATGCTTTAAATCTAATTGGCTGGATTATTTTTCACTCCAAGAATCAAGAATTAAGAAATAGTAAATATCATGTCTATATAAGAGACAAGCTTAATTCATTTACAAATGGTATTAAGGGGAGTGAATAGAAAGAGGATGTTGAAGAGAAACTGACGAAGAATAACTTCATACAATTCTGATAAATCAAGCTAAAGGAGAGCTAAGGAATTCTGCAAACACCGACGAACAGTGAGCACAGCATCATAGAGCAAAAAGTGTAGAGCACAAATAATTGAATTGATACATTGATTCGAGAGGTAATGTAGCTAAATAGATCTGAAAATAAAAAATTCAAAGTTGCAATATGAACATGTCATAGTGTTTCATTTTAACCATTGAAGTATCAAGTCTCTTAACCGAGAAGGACTTAACAGTCTTCTATATATTGAGGTACATACCAAGGATTGCCAAAAAGGTTGATTCATGAAAGTAGCAATGGACTTGCCCGATACCTATTGAAAATCTAAGAAGGAGGTTGATTCAAGGATGGTAGAAATAGATGTCCGATACTAAGTGACAACCTCTATGTTTAAAATTTTCTAACAAGGTCACACTTAACCGTGTGTTTCTAACCTTTAATAGGGTTGGCTCCTAATAGGGCTCACATCAAAAGAGTGAAAATTTGGGGTACCAGTCCCAGTGGTTTTACCCCTAACAAGGTTTCCACATTAAAAATTCATGTGTTATGTGTGTATGATTCATTTCTTTATTGTTTTATATCTGACATAATTAACACTGGATTGATCCGTATACTCTGCTTATTTACAGAGTTTCAGTAAATAGTTATACTGCTTATTGGTAATCAAGAAAGAATAAGGATTGATAGAGAACACCGAGAGATAGTTAATCATTATAATTATTTCATGACATGCATCTTGTAGGGACATAATAATATGAGGTTTATTGATTGGTGGTTAAGTTTGAAGGATAAAAATTTGAGGCCACTGATTAACCCCCCCTCTTAGTTATTACTAACAATTGGTATGAGATTTTGTGTGCTTAGAAAGGAAGGTTTAAAGACCTAAGTCAAGATCACAAGATGAAGAGAAGAGATGTGCCCAAGTTGAACAAAGACAACTTTGATTCATGGAAAAGAAGGATAAGACTCCACTTATCAGGTATTGGTAATGATGTTACTCAATTCCTAGATACTTAATATGTGTTTTCCATAGGATCATTAATAGTAGATCAATTGAGAGAGAAGCATGAACACAACTGTATGGTAATAGAGTTTTCTTTCTTAATCTCTGATGATGAATTTGAAGATGTCAAGGATTGAAAAAGTTCAAAGAAGATGTGGGACAAACTAAAGCTTGTACATGGAGGTGATAGAAATGTTCTGAGAGCCAAGGAAGAAAGCCTTAGAGAAAAATTTGATGATCTAAAAATGAAAGAAGGAGAAAATATCACATAGTACAAAACAAGAATAAATAAGTAGTCAATTCTATACAAGGAGTTGGAGGTACACTTGAAGAGGAGATAGTGGTAAGTAAAATATTAAGAACCTTACTACTTGTATATACTATTAGAGTTTCTACCATTCAATAAATGAGAGCAGTAGCAAACAATACAGTTACTCTTGATAGTTTAATTAGTAGACTAATTTCATTTGAGATGAATAATTTTGATAGTAGTGTCTTACCAAACTTAGAGTCTGCATTTAAGTCTTCTATGAGAATAAGCAAATCAATTCACAGACACACATCTAGAAGAGATAGTGAAAATGAAAGTGAAAGATAAGAAGAAGATCTAGATGAAATAGAAGCACTTATGGCTAGAAGAATTTAGAGAGGCAAAGTTAAATACAAAGGCAAGTTACTACTTGTATGCTTTAATTGTAAAAAGATTGGACACTTTGTTGCAAGATGTCCTAACAGAAGAAAAGATGACAAAAGTAATGACAAATATTTTGATAAGAAATTTGACAGAGGTGATTAAAAATATTACATAAGTTAACGACAATCAAAAAGAAGAGATACCTGAGACTACAAGGTCAAAGAGAAGAAAGTCAACTACCTAGCTGGTTGCAAAGATGAAGATACTGACCCCAAACCTGATGAAGACATCGAGATAATATTTGTGGTTGTGAAGGATGATTCAGATAAAGATGAAAGGTATGTAGAAACTGCACTCATATCTAAGGTTAGAAAAAATGACATCTGGATTATAGATAGTGGCTGCACTCACCACATGACAGGTGACAAAGAAAAGTTTAACACTTTTTAGTATTATAATGGTGGTATAGTAAGAATGGGTAATGATACACATTGTCCAGTTGAAGGTAAAGGAACTATAATGTTGAATAACCTGATTAAATGTGAAAATTCTTATTGGGTAAAAGGATTGAATTATAATTTGTTGAGTGTTTCTCAAATGAATAATTTAGGTCATAGAGTAGCATTTGAGAACAAGAAGGAAAAGATCTTCAATGAATCATGAAGATTGATTGGTACCAGTGAAAAGACAAAGGGTAACTTATTCTATCTGAATGATACTAACACCACTTGCTTAATGACTAGAAACAAAGACATATGGTTGTGGCACAAAAAGATTGTGTCATGTGAATTTTGACAACAGGATGAAAATAAGCAGAAGGAGAAATGTAAGAGGCTTACCGACGATGATAAATCTTGACAATATCATGTGTAAGAATTGTCAAAAAGGTAAAATGACAAAGTCTAGTTCCAAAAGTAAAACCCATACATCTGATGATATTCTAGAATTAGTCCATACTGATCTATGTGAACCAATGAGGACAAGGAGTTATTATGGAGATAGATATTTTATTCTCTTTGTTCATGATTACTCTAGAATGATGATAGTTATGTTTCTAAAAGATAAATCTGAAGCATTCAATATGTTTAAATGGTATAAGGCTATGGTAGAGAAACAAAGTGGTAAGGATCTAAAATGTTTGATATTAGATAGAGGAGGAGAATTTATATTAGA
Organism: Thuja plicata; assembly: GCA_018584345.1. Lineage (NCBI taxonomy): Eukaryota > Viridiplantae > Streptophyta > Pinopsida > Cupressales > Cupressaceae > Thuja > Thuja plicata. The sequence continues at coordinate 1,089,163 of MU228217.1, forward strand.
GGAATTCACTAATTTCTACAATGAGCATGGTATAAAAAGATAGGTTTCTGCACCAAGAACACCACAACAAAATGGGATTGCTAAGAGAAGGAACAGATCAATAGTTGATTGTGCTAGAACACTGATTATAGAGAAAGGCATCACCCAAATCTTTTGGAGGGAAGCTATCAGTACTGTTGTCTACACACTGAACATAGTACAATTGAAGAAGGACACAAAGAAGACACCTTATGAGCTATAGTATGGCAAAACACCCAATGTAAGTTACTTCAAAACCTTTGGTAGTCAATGTTATATCTTAAAGGATCATAGAAATGGAAAGATTGATGCCAAAATTGATGAAGGCATCTTTCTAGGGTATTCCACCAAGAGAAAATCTTATAAATGTCTTATCAAGGATTCTAAAAAAATTATTGAAAGTGTAAATGTAAAGATAGATGAATTTTGCAGAAAAGAATGAGCTGGAAAGAACAAAAGAACCAGAGGACTACAACAAGTTTGTATACTATGAATAAATCAACACTCTGCTTGTTCAACAATGATTAATTCTAGAACAAAAAAAATGTTGCAACCGATAGTCAGACTTCAATTATTGATGGTCAGGATAATGATCAAAATAATGTGCAAGGTGATGGAAATCAAAATGAAGATCAAAATGACGATCAAGCTGATACACAAAGAGTTGTACCTATACTTGCAAGATATGTAAGAAGAAACCATCTAGAGATCCAGATTATAAGATATGAGAAAGCTTGTACAAGAACAAGAAGTCTTTAAACTCAAATTGTTTAATTTGCGAGTTTGAGCCAAAATCTGTCAATGTTGCACGTGATAATGAAGAATGGATAAGTGCTATAAATGATGAGATTGAGTAGATTGAGAAGAACAAGACATGGTCACTTGTGCCAAGACCAGATAAAAAGAATATCATTGGTACAAAATGGATATTCAGGAATAAGTTGAATGAGAATGGAGAAGTCACAAGAAACAAAGAAAGAATAGTATGCAAGGGTTATGCACAAGAGGGAGGTATAGACTTTGGAAAGACCTTTGCACCCATTTCTAGGCTAGAAGGTGTAAGAATATTACTTTCTTATGTTGCATTAAAAGGATTCAAGGTATACCAGATGGATATCAAGTCAACATTCCTAAATGGAAGACTTGAAGAAGAGGTATACATTGAGCAATTAGAAGGGTTTGTTGATCAAGACAAGAGAAACATGGTATGTAGAATTCACAAAGCCTTGTATGGATTGAAACAAGCTCCAAGAACCTGGTATGAACAACTTCATTCCTATCTTATAAGTATTGGATTTGTAAGGACTAGTGAAAAATGTAATCTTTGTTTGAAGGAAGATACTGATGCTAACACTTTGATTGCTGAAATATTTATTGATGACATCATATTTGGAGGAAATGATATGCTATGCAAATAATTTGTAAATGAGATGAGAAAAGAGTTTGAGATGTCTATGTTTGGAGAGATCAAGTTCTTTCTTGTTCTACAGATCATTCAATAAAGTGAATTTATTTTCATTACATAGTCCAAATACGTCAAAGAGGTCCTAAAAATATTCATGATGGAAGATTCCAAACAAGTTGGAGCACCGATGGCTACTAGATGTAAGTTGACAAAGGAGGACAAGACAACAAAGGTAAATAAGACTTTGTATAGATCAATGATTGGAAAACTCATGTATGTTGTACACACTAGACTAGATATTGCACATGCAGTAGGAATTATTGCTAGATTCTCTGCTAACACCAGAGAATCACTTATGACTACTGTGAAAAGAATCCTAAGATATATGAAGAATATTGAGGAATATGGCTTATTGTATAGAACAAAAGGCAAATTTGAACTTAAGGTATTTAAGGACACTTATTGGGCTGGAAATCTTGATGACCGAAAGAGCACAACTAGAGGAGCATTATTTATGGTTGACAAACTTGTCACATGGATTAACAAGAAGCAAGGATGCATCTCTCAGTCTACTACAGAAGTAGAGTAAGTTGCTTCTACTGCAAATTGCTCAAATATTGCATGGATCAAACAATTACTGGAAGGTATGCATATAAAGATTTTAGAATTAGTAATTATCTATTGTGATAACAACAGTGCAATAAACATTTCCAAAAATCTAGTCATGCATTAAAAGACTAAATACATTTCCATCAAGTATGATTATTTGAGAGAACTGGTTCAAGAAAAGGAAGTGATACTTGAGTATGTGGAATCAAAAGGAAAATTGGCCGATATCTTGACCAAGCCACTGCCAAAGGATACATTTGAGTACTTGAGAATGAGACTAGGGGTCAAACCCTTGTGTACCAGTTAGTAAAATGACTAAAGGTGGCATCAGCCTACAAATTATCAGAATATCATTAATGTTGATGCAAGCAAAAAGATGAACTTCAAAGATACATCTATATATAAACATGTATATATCTTCACCAAGCACCAGAGCATATTGACATATTGCTGATAGATAAGGGAAATTCAAGGAATATATTATGGATGGAAATAAATGATTTTTTGACATGAATGTTAGATATTTGTAAAATATTTGTTTGGCATTGCTGTCAAAGGGAGAGAAATTATCCATATTATCATATCTTTCTAGAAAAGGAGAGAGATTATCCATTACTCCAACAGGGAGAGATTATATCCTTAGGGAGGGAAATTGTATGGAAAGATTCTACAAAGGGAGAGTTGCTGACAAGAGAAAAAGACATCAAAAGAGAAGAACAGTCAAGGGAGAGAAATTGACACAAGGAGAGGACACAACACATCAGAAGATAGAGAACTGCAAGAATCAGATCTAAGAAAAAAGAGAGCTTATCGACGGTCAGACATTTATCGGTTATCAAAACAAAAATATTGGTAGTTTGATAAATCTCAACTGTTGTATTTCATATTGTATTAGAAATAGTATAGTGTGATAATATAGTATATTGCCATCAATGCCAAAGGGAGAGATTGATGACATATAACTAATTGGATTTTTGACAATGTTAAGTTGAAGATAATGCAAGGCATTAAAATAGTTAATATATTGTATTTTCATTGATGTCAACTTAATATCATCTATATGGTCATGTACATAATGTCAAAGACTTCAAAGAATCAATGGAACAAAGGTTATGCTTTCAATAATGCATAAAAGTCAACTATACACTTCGTGACAAATAACACCGATGGAGTGTACAACGATGGTTAGAGAAAAGAAGAAAAATCACAGTGATACCCAATGAGCTAAAGTATAGCATTGCCCAATCAAGCAAAACCATAGGATGCCTGACGAGCGAAGTTAGAAGGTTTGCCGATGAGTAAAATTCCAATGATGCTTGACAAATGGAGATCCCAAAGATAACTAGAGTCACACTGACAGAACTATCATTTGTCACCGACAACTAGCTATAGAGATGACCGACAGAATAGATAGTTCATAAAATGACAAAATATCTAGTTGGAAAGAGCTAAAGATAGACTTAAATGGTTGTTTTCCTTATTTTATCCGATCAGAGTTAAGTGATTGATTTAAAGCCAATTTGTACAGTTGGCAAGAAGATAATTATGAGACAAATCAGGAGTTATGCTTTAAATCTCTGGATTGTTTTTCATTGCAAGAATCAAGAATAAAGAAATAGTAAATATCATGTCTATATAAGAGACAAGATTAATTCATTTACGAATGGGATTAACGGGAGTGAATAGAAAGAGGATGCTAAAGAGAAATTGATGAATAATAACTTCATACAGTCCTGATCAATCAAGCTGAAGGAGAGCTAAAGAATTCTGTAGACACCAACGGACAATGAGCACAATATCACAGAGCAAAAAGTGTGGAGTACAAAGAATTAAATTGATACATTGATCAGAGAGGTAATGTACTTAAATAGATCTGAAGATCTACAATTCAAAGTTGCAATATGAACAGGTCGTATTGTTTTATTTTAACCATTGAAGCATCAAGTCTCTTAATCAAGCAGGACTTAACAGTCTTCTATATATTGAGGTACATCCCAAGGAGTGACAAAAATTTTGATTCATGAAAGTAGAATTGGACTTTCCCGATACCTATTGATAGTCTAAGAAGGAGGCTGATTCAAGGATGGTAGCAATATATGCATGTACTAAGTGACAACCTTTATGTATAAAATCCTATAACAAGGTCACACTTAACTGTGTGTTTGTAACCTTTAACAGGGTTGGCTCCTAACAAGGCTCACTTCAAAATTTTGGGTACTGATCCCAATGGTTTTTCTCCTAACCAGGTTTCCACATTAAAAATTCATGTGTTATATGTCTATGATTCATTTCTTTATTATTTTTCATCTGACATAGTTAACACTAGATTGATCGGTATACTCTTCTTATTTACTAAGTTTCAGTAAATAGTTATACTGCTTATCGGTAATCAAGAAAGAATAAGGATTGACAGAGAACACCGACAGACAGTTAATAATTATAAGTATTTCATGGCATGCATCTTATAGGGACATAATAATTTGAGTTTTATTTATTGGTGGTTAATTTTCAAGGATAAATATTTGAGGCCACTACCCCCCCTCTCAGTTATTACTAATAGGTTGATCCTGCAAAGATTGCAGTCATCACTACACTTCCAACTCGAGTCAAGCACAAGGATGTCAAGATTTTTCTTGGTCATGCTAGATACTATAAGCAATTCATTAAGGTCTTCAGCCAACCTACAACCCCATTATATACCATGTTAAAGAAAGAAGCTAAATTTGAATGGGCAGCTGACTGTGAACTGTCATTTAAGCAGTTGAAATATGTTCTGACTCAAACACTTACTCTTAGAGGACTTGATTGGAAGCTTCCCTTTCATATTCATACAAATGCATTGACTATGCCATTGGGGTTGTGCTAGGCTAAAAGTAAGGTACAGTTGAGCATGCTATCTATTATATTAGTAAAAATTTGCAAGGTGCTAAACTAAACTATACTATTACTGAGAAGGAATTACTAATAGTAATATATGCACTTAATAAATTTAGATATTACATTATTGGTTATCAAGTTTTTGTATACACTCACCATTCAGCAATCAAATACTTAATGAACAAACCTACCATATCTGGTAGGTTAGCAAGATTGTTAGTCCTCATACAGGAGTTTGATGTAACAATTATCGATAAACCAGGTAAGGCTAATGTGGTGACTGATTTCTTATCTAGATTACAAGTTCTAGATGTTCCTACAACAATTGATGATAGCTTCCCTAATGAGCACCTCTTCTCTATTAACACTTACAACCCATGGTATGCTGATATCGCAAACTACCTTTCTACAAGAAAGACACAACCTCATTTCTCCCCAAGAGACTGTAGACTTCTGGTTGAGAAAAGCTTCAATTTCTCATGGATATCAGGATTTATGTTTTACATAGGTCATGACCAGGTCACCTGAAGATTCCTTTGTGAAGATGAGACTTATGACATCCTTCAGGCATGTCACGATGAATTGTGTGGTGGCCACTTTGTAGGAAAGAGGACAACATACAAGATATTGAAAATAGGTTACTATTGGCCTACACTACATAGAGATGAAACTAAGCATGCCAGGCACTATGACTGATGCTAGCGTATGGGGTTCCCAACCAAGTCAGATGAAATTCCCTTGCAACCTTAGTTGGTGGTAACACCATTTGACAAATGGGGTATCAATTTTGTGGGACCTATTGAGCCATCTTCTCACTGTAAGTCATATATCCTAGTATGCACTAATTGTGCAACTAAATGGGTAGAAGCCAAAGCAATGAGGCATGTAAGAGATCATAAGGTAGAAGAATTCCTTTATGAATATATCTTTACCAGGTTTGGTGTACCTCATGAGATAGTAACAGACCAAGGTGCACAGTTTACTTCTAATCTTATTTTTGAGTTGATGCATGAGTACAAAGTAATGCATGGTAAATCTTCCCCATACCATCCTTACACTAATGGGAAGGCTAGAAAAAAAAATCAGGAGATTAATTCAATCTTGACTAAAACAGTTGTTGTTCACAAGAAGGACTAGGCTACCCATCTTTCTAAAGCCATTTGGGCTTACCGAACAACTTAGAAAACAACAACTGGTTTTACTCCTTTTGAACTGGTTTATTGAAAATTTGCATCTATGCCTATTGATCTTCAGCACAAGACTCTTAGGAAGGAATTAGAGTTAGACATTAACCTTATTAGAGCACAAGAAGAGAGGCTCCTGTATCTTGATGGACTAGATGAGTATCAGAAGTCTACACTTCATAACATCAAATTGATTCGGAAGCAGCGAAAGGAGTGACATGACAGATTCATCAAGGATAATAAATTTTACATTGGTGATTGGGCCATGCTCTATGACTCACCCTATCAGCATACTCTAGGAAAATTTTAGACCTGATGGCTAGGCCCTTATGAAATAATCTTAGTTTTTTCTAATGGCGCGATTAAGCTTTCCACCAATGATCCTGTGTGATTCAAAGTGCTTGTGAACAAGAATTGCTTCAAGATCTACCACAAGCCCTCAATTCATGAAGAATTCCTATAGCTATTCTATCACAGTGATGACAACATCACTCCTACAGTAGCAACATCTAGGTCTTCTGCCCAGGTTTCCACTAATCCTTGACTTTTATCAATGTTTCCATAATAAAAATTTCAATCCCTATGAAATAATTTCTCCATAATAAAATCCACCTCACCTCCTCTCTCTACCATGTTCTTCCATACCATTGCATCACTCCATCAGTGCTTGTTTCATATTAGAACACTCTTCCTACAACACTGCACAGGTTAGTGACACATACCTTCGTTCGTACATTATTTTATTCATTTTTATTAGAATTTAGTGTTCTTTTTATTTTTCTACTCTTTCACACAATGGCCTAATGGGACCCATGCCTTACACTTAGTTGGGGGGGGGATTATTTAATATTTGTTTGTAAATTTTGAAATTAGAATCTGAAGGATGAAATTTATTTCTTGTCTTTTCAAGATGACCAACGACATATGTGAAGCCATCTGTCACCCAATGATTACCTCATGATGATTTTATGTGGAAGTAATTAAAAAATTTTAAAAGAAAAAGTTCAATTAATGATGGTATTTTCATGACATGTTTAGGGTGGGAGGCCTTAACACACACAAAAGTATTTATAAAATATCGTTCATTTTTAATTACTTCCAACCTGGAAGTAAATGATATTCTGTACTCCTATTTTCTCATCTGCAACACCTTGAGTCCATTGCAATTTCTATTTTGTTTTAGCTTCTGTAGAGATCCTATGCAAAATTTTATGTTAATAGCAATGGGAGGAGACCTTCAAAGGAATGAGCCTATAGACCATGGAGTTCTACTTGGGGACCTAGCCAGTTGTGAGAAATTTTGAAGAAGAGGATAGCTGGATTACTGTCTCAGACTTAATGGATTTAATGAAGAAACTACTCTGCAATTTCTAAACACTCTAGAGAATGGGTTTGCAGTGGTAAAGGGGTTAAGAATTGAGTTCATAGAGGATTTTGTGGTAGATGTAACAATAATTCCATAGGAAGGGGAGAAATGGTCCAAAGATATTGATTTATGCTTAGCTAGGGCACAGTTCACCTTTCATAGTGATCTGCGACTAGACATTGACAAGAAGCAGGGTACCTCTAGGGTATCACTACCCATGGAGTACATGCAGCAAGCTATGTTAATCATATCATACTTCACTTTTGAAGTTTGTTAAAAATATCTCCAGGGGCCACATTTCAAGATCTTGAGCACCCTCCATCATGATGATAGACTGATAAATCTTCCTAGATTTTTATTTAACATTGTGAAACAAAAAGCTTCTCTAGTTGAATCACGAAAAGTTTAGTATGTTTCCCATCATTTTTTAATCAAATTACTTCTAGAAAGGGAGTTAAATAAGCAATCTATTGGGACTTGGGATGAATTATTAGCAATGGATGAACTAATTCCTAGAGTGCTTGGTCCTAGAGGCCAAGGTATAGGAAAAAGGGTTAACACAGTAATGGGGGTTTACAAGGTAACTCAACAAACAAAGGCCATTCCTGAAGCCTCTCCCTCTAAACCTAACCCATCTAGGAAAAGAGCTTGCAATAGTAGTAATCCTATTCCTAATAGGAAGAAAGGAAAAATCAAGGAGACCAATGATACCCCACCTTCCATGAAAACTAGGTTTTCTTTGAAAAAAGACAAGGGTAAAACCCTAGGATCAAAGGAATTAATTCCAGAACAACATCCACATGGTCATAGTGTTAGTAACATAGCTAATGAAGCCTTACCCTATTTTGAGGAAGTGATGCCAAAATAACTTCCTATAGAAACTATGGAGGAGGCTCCCGCTAGTAGGAGGAAATGCAAAGATCATCTATGTTCCTCCCAAACCCCTGCTAGGAAGACTGCAAGACTTTGTGCCAATGTCAACAGAGATGACAAGCCTCCTATTAAATTTGTAAATATAGAGTCATCTGAGTCTATAGTGAAGTCTTCTTCTGAGGAAAAGGTTAAGAAAAGTATAGATAGTGACACCATTTCCAACCATACAAATTTTGAAACAACAGTTGATCCTAATATCGATTACATCATCATAGATAGTGATAGGAATTCTGAGGAGGCAGAGGAATTTTTTGATGGCTTTGTTGGGAAGATAATTTTGATAATTTAGAAAACCTACCTTATGATGAATTCCCTACAATTATAGAGGATATAGTTGAAAAGGTGTTAGAACAAGTAAGCAAGGATGGGTTAGTGCACTAGCTAGAGCAGTTGACACCTGTCAAGAGGATAAGGTAATAAAAACTCTTGTTGCATGGAAAGGGAAAAATTCCACCCAGAATGAGGCAGTAAAAACCCCTCATCCTATAGAAGGATGGATTAATATCCTTAACTAGGGACCCATGCCACCTCTAGACTTATTTACACCTTTAGTAGCAGGGTTGAGCTTGTATAAGAATTTTGTATGGGAAAGGCACAATGGAATTTAGAAAATAAAAATCTGAAATGAACTATTGATGAGCAAGCTCATAAATTAGATCATAAAATAGATCAGATTTTAGTATTGGAAAGAAGGGTTAAGAAGATCACTAAATTGATTTCGGAAGCAATGACATGCATGTCACCATCTCCAGTCTATGTACCATTCCTCAAGGAACAGTTTGTTAATTTTAAATTAACTAGGATTGTAGAGGGACTATAATTTGTTTTTTATGTGAATTTTACTTACATAATGTTGTTGTACCCAATGACAAAGACTAGAATTCACTATTGTATAAATTGGGAGATGTTCAGTTAAGAGCAGTGATGTCTTGGATGTAGAATGAGATAAGAAGGGAACATCAGGATTTTCCATAGAAAAAAAGTGAATTTGATACACCTTTGCTGATGCATCCTGAATTTTAGCATTCCAGACAAACTTTTCTTGACTGGCTCTCGGTCACTATGAACCCAAGTGGAGCCAACAAGGCCCATCCAGTTAGAGAACAAGCATATACAGACTGGGAACAACACTCGTCATGGAATATTGAGGCTACAATCTCTGCTTCTAGGCATAAATGAGTAAAGATGTCGTATGATTTGAAGGTTTGTGAACCTCATTCTCTGTAGAACCTAACTCTTGACACCTGCCGAGTTCCATGGTATATAATGTTGGGCATGTTAGTGTTTTTTCTTGTTGAACCTTCAACAAATGCTTGATTAATTCTATGACTCCCAATGTTTGAAATACTGACTCAAGTAAGAGAAAACTCTAATTGATGAGGGTTTATGATAATATCTAGGTAAAATATTATCACCTCCTTCTTTTTAGGTTCCACAACACCTAGGTAGGTATTACCTATATATGATTATTGTATCACAGTATTAGTAAATGTGAATACTGATTTTCTGCTTGTTTACTGTATTACCTTGTAAATTACTCTACATAAAACTAAAACCAACTTAACATAGAGTTTAATCATAAAAAATATTGAAATGATAACAAAAAATAGTAGTGCTTTAAGGACATTCATCCTTCTTCCTTTTATAGTTCTCTGAACTTAGGAGGGGCAACCTATTTTAATCCTCTCTCAAAGGGATTAGTAAAATGAAATGTATGTCTTGATACAATTACTTGAATTTATATGTATATGACTGTAAATGTAAGAGATTTGTATATTTTGAATTACTTGGATGATGATAAACCACTTGACAGATTCTAGACCATTTTCTATCCTTGGGCTATAGAGTCAAAAGATACAAAATCCACAGAAAAAGTAAATAAAAAGATACTATAGATTGCCTTACAACCCATATGCAACTTGAGCAAAGTGCCTTACAGATTACCCTTTCACTTCCACACTACTGTATCAAATCCTTGGATATTTTTATGCTCCCTGAAACTACTCACAAAACTTAGTTCTTCCCATGAAAGAAACTTGCAAGCAATTAGATAGCTACCTTGTAACCAATATGCTTAAAATGCCTTATAGATTAAACATAAAAGAGAATACACAATAAGTAAAGAGACAACAATAAATATAGAAGAGAAGTTGCATTGTATTTTATTTATATTCCTGCTTCATACATTATAGAGACCAAAATCTCAAAAACTCAGACAAAATTTTGTAGTCTGGCTTACAATTATATTTCACCTCTTAAAAGTTACAAAATTGCTCTCTCTCTCTCTCTCTCTCTCTCTCTCTCTCTCTATATATATATATATATATATATATATATATATATATATATAAACCATCTTGGAATCCTTACGAAAAGGATGCAACAAGCTTCAGATGGTTTTAGAAACCTAACCTAAATATAGATAAAACAAAAGACAAGATAAACCAAGCGGTGGAAAGACAAAATATAGGATGAAATCCAATTTACTATTTTGTCTTCATGTGATCTTCAACATCTTTGGTTGTGTATGTTCAGGATAGTTTCTAATTTAACTTTGATGATGACTAACCTACTTGTCTTTCAAGAAATCTATATAAGGTGTTCTAACATTCCTTTATTCCTCATCAATTATATCAAGTTCAATTGTCGCAGGCTTCTTCTTCTTAGGCTTTGTCATCACATCCCATGCTGCCACATCATTCTCAGTAGGACAACTAAAGCTTTGAATATCTTGCAATTGTGCTTTCTTCATGTCCCACCTAGCATCTGTAATTCCTTTGACATCTGCCATAAATTTACTTATGTCAGTTTCAACCATGAATGCTAAATCCAAGATTTTATTACAACAATCCATATCTAATTCTTCATTTGTAATAAATGCCTCTTTATTATCCAACTTGCTATCAAATTCTACCCTCCAGGCCACCAAGGCCTTGATCTGATTGTCTTCTCCCTTGATTGGATGAATGAATATATTGAAATATGTTTTGAATAGGCCTAATCTTGCCTCAATCTGATTTAATTTACCTTTGAAGAAAGGTAAAGTCACATTTATTTTCTCTATCTCCTCACCAACCTCAGTTACTATTTCTAGAAAATCATTCCTATGTGGGTGTAAAGAAGCCAACCTCTAAAAAATTTGTGTCCTACTTGACCAAGTTGTAAAATAAGCATTTAAAATATTGAGATAATTAGTTACCTCAGCATGTAAAATAGGTAATTTATTATATGCACTTAGTATCAAATCAGTTTTATCTTTCAGGATCTCAATCCTATGCTGAAAAATACTCATTAATGATCCATAGAACATCTCATTACATTCACTTATCCCATCCTCTATTTCTGCACTGTCCCTTGTTAACTCTATCTAGACCTCTACATCTATACTTTCTTGAGGTGTGGCATGGGTAACTTCTGGCTTTTCTATTAACTTCTGAGTTAAATCCTTAATTCTATTTTCCAGAGCATGTATCTTGATGTAACACATCTCCCTATCTTTGGCTATGGCACTAGCCTCATTTATCAAGGTATTACATTTCTGGGATAGATGTTTTGTTTTGTCTTCATTCAGTTGTGCCCTATAGGTTAAAATCTGAGAAATCTCCATGTCATTTGTGTTATGTACTGACCATACCATCTGTTTACCTACCATGCTCTCTTGAATATTTAATAGAGCTGGTTTTTTATCTTTAGGAGCTAAGATCCACATTGCAACTGCTTGGGACTTTGGATTATACCCAAATCCCGTGATCATTTCACCAACTTGCACCTTAGATGTCAGTTTCAAATTTGGCTACCTTTTGATCTGATCGATTATAAAGGCCAAGGCTAGATCCCAACCCTCAACAAGTAACATACCACTTTCTTTAACTAATTTTTTGGCCTCCTCAGGAGTTATTTCTTCAGATTTAGGATCATAGTTTTGTATGGCTAGGAGGGCCTCATTAGTGACTATTTCTCCTCCTTCTAGTCTCAGCTATTCACTTACTTTATTCTATTTATTCCACCTAAGGAAATCTTTAAATTCCCAATTTTTTATGAAATTGTCATCATCAAGGAACTTTTGTTGATGAATCACCCTTTCATCAATGCCAGTTAAGAGAGGAACTCAATATCTTCTTCAACCTCTTGCTTTAATTTCTTTCATTTTCTTATTTCTTTCCTTAATTGGTGATCATAAGGCCTATTTCCAAGAATAAGGGCACTCACCTTATCTTTCTTCTTTTGTTTTCTCTCATAAGTTTTGCCATGTGAATGCTCACCAATATCAACCTTTTGCCTTTTAAGTGTAGGCTCATTAGAAGCCTCATGCTTTGGGACCTCTGTTAGGTCAACAACATATTCTTTCCCTTTAACTGCAAGCCTCAATGGTTCTTCTTGGTAATCTAGGTAATCTTTGGGAGAAGGACAACCTTGATCAAGTTGTCATCGTCATAGTCAGACTCTAAATTCTCTCTGTGGCCCTTTTGTAGTACAACTAGTTCTTCTTCTAGTTGATTGCACAAAAGAGTGTGGTTCTCAATCATTGCATCTAGGATTTTGAGATAAGGTAGATCAAGGTAGAAACCTCCAAAACTCATCCCTTTTCTCTTCACCTACCTCTCCAAGTCCGTAAGTTCTTGGATCATGTCTGTTCTTCTCATTACTTCTCCTTCTTCCAAAATATTTCTGATATCATCCTCCTCCATACACTCTTCATGTACATAGTTATATGGTATGGTAGGAGTTAAAATTTTCTTGGCTCCCACAATGAATCCTTTAACATCATTGTACCTACACAAGGCTACAGTCATTTTATAGTGACTCATCCAATTATTTACTAGATCTATGACTCTCTTGCCAATTGTAAACTGATACCCTTTGAACTGTCTAGGGGTAAATGTCCCCTTTGTATGTGGTGCCAAGTGTTCTTTATCTATCAACATTAGCTGCCAGATGAATTCCATTGCAGCTATCCTAGTTGGAACATGATATGGGAGAATATGAGGAGGATGTGAACATCCATATACTCTTATCATAGTAAAATTGTTTCCGAGGTACAAATCACCCCAATTATGATCACCCAACCATTTATCAACATGCTCACATGGACTCAAAAGTTGCAGTACTTTTGCAGGTAACCTAGTCTTATTTACTCCTAGGCTTTGCATTATTGGGTACACAATCCAATTCTTAAAACCACAGAAGTCAAAATCTTTAGCAGTGTAATTCCACACTCTAATCCAAAATTGAATGAGATTGGGCTGATTGTAGTGGAATCTTTGAGGGTTCAAATTATGTTCATCCATTACACGGTAATTGAAATAAAGCAATAAGTGTATCAAAATAGAATAATGTAGAAACTTGGGCTTTTCTCCTTTTTCTTAATAGAAATAAAACCCTCATGCATCCTATCAATGATATATTGGATGTAGTCATAACTAGTGCTTGCATACATATCCTCTATGTCTAATACAATCATCAAAATACCTGCATTTATCCTTTTTGCACAGCCATCCCTCCCTAGCACTCTACACAATGCATAGGAAATGTATTTCATGTAGTGGTTTAAATCTTTGTAAAAATAAGGTAGCAAACCTGGTAAAGGGGTAATATAATTCCTTGTCTCCTTAGGCATGTGTCTCTTTATCATATTCCTAATGACTCTAGATTCCCTGCCATACCTCTCTTCTTGTTTCTTGAGGTTAATTTCAGTTGACATTCAGTAGTAGAGGTTAAATGCTTGCATTAAATTAATTTCTACTTAAAGCAAGTAACATAGTCCCATCATTTCTCTTGATTTTTTTTTCTAAGCTCATCATAATTGTTTGCTAGGGCTAAAATGAAATCAGTATCTACAAACACATCATGAACTAACAATCTAGCCAGTCCACATGTCCAAGGGTTTGAGATATGCACAAATTCATCACAATTTTTGTAAAAGTAGTTAAACAGAGAATAACCTGATGTTCCTGGTGTCTTCGCATCTCTGATGTTGGCCAAATCATCAATCATGATATCGGTATTTGACTTCTTATTTTGTGTAGAACCTGGAAATAACTCTAGGAACTCATCTAAACAATTCCTCTTTCCCTTGGAATCATCATCTATATCATCATTCCTTCCACTTGTGGAGGCCACACTCTATGCTTGACTAATCTTGTTCTATTATGTTCTCAAATTTTTGGTACTAATATTGAAACAAATCTATTTGTAAACCCTTACCCTGAATTGAAATGCACTAAAAATATTTCAAGAGCACTAAAAGTCACACCAATTACCTTGAATTTTGTAGAAAACTTTACTCAATTCACTCTTCAAAAAGGCAACTATTCTCACTTTTTCTCAGACACAGAAAACTTGGCAAATTCTCCGCTCTAAAATTCTAAATGCAAGGAAAGTGAAAATGAGCACGATATTAGTTATTTATGGAAAAAATGCTCAAGGTATGCAACTCATTATTGAAAAATCCATCATTTCTGCCTTCAATTTTACACACTGTGCCATTAATATTGATTTCTAGCTGTAGCCTCTGATCATGATAGGTAATCTAATTTGAATGAGTGAAAAATTCATGAAAATTCTTATTAAATTTGATTAAAGGTTACAAATGACGTGATTGGTTCTTTTTAGCAATTTTTCCACCTTGTCATAATTGTTCTGCATTCCTTTTGGGTTGTGACTTTTCAAACATATCATGTTAGCATCAGCTTTAACTTTTCTTCACTGTATTCTTCATTTTCCTTATCTGGAAGCCTAGCAACCATGCTTTGTCTCCATGTCTCTTAACATTTGTTTTAACCCTGATTTCCTTTCGAGACCTAGCGACAACATGTGTTCCTTTACTTTAGTTTAACCTTTGTTAGCTTCTGGCGATCACGCGATTGAATAAATCCAAGTCATTGAAAGAAATTCCTAACTTTGAGTTTATCATACGACATCCCGTCCACCGTAGATTTCCTTTTAATCGAATGCTTATCGCTAAGTCTCTGAATCATATTAATGATTTGTGAGACTTCACGACTTAAGCCTATGTCGCTTAATCACTAGATATTTATAACTTAATAATTTTATACTGGAGACATAGAAACTAAGCATATGATACCTTTAATTTATCAACTTAATTCATTCTGGAAACTTGGCGACTATAGTGTAATGTAACATTTATTTCCTTCTATCTCTAAGTCTCTTAAAGAAATCACTTTTAACCTTTTTATCTGGAGACTTCCCAAAAACCATTGATCTCTCATCCATCATCATCCAATGTCTCTACTAAGTCTCTGAATCTTTCATAAAAACCCTAATTCACTTTTAGACCTGGTGACAAGAGTGTAATATTCCTTTTAGTCTCTTATTTGCTAGATGACAAATTTCACATTCTGAGACTACGCGACTACACACTTTAGTCACTTAGATTTTGGAATAAGTGTCTCCTTATTACTGCTTGTCTCCTAATGACTGAATGAATGTTGACTTGTCAAAATTGATCAGCGACTAGGTGAAAACCATAGATATTATTTTCTTCCTTCTGTCATCTCCAAGTCTCTTATTCCTTTATCTTAACTCACTTTCTATCCTGAGACTTGGTGACTATGTAATCTTGTAGAATCACCACTTAACTCTGATTTGATCTGGAGACACCACGACCATAGTATATCAAATTTTCCAAACATTTTACTAACTACAGGGTTTATTACAAGACTTTCTGACCACCATTAAATCCTTCACCAGATGGAAAGTTGTCACTTAATCTCGTAATTGAAGAAGCATATTCTTTTTCACTTGGAGATAATGCAACAAAGTCATTCCGCTGAGTCTCTAAACATAATGGAATATTATTATATCATTCAGAGACTTGGTAACCTGTCTAAAAGGCACATGATTTATTTCATAACTTAAGTTTGAAAAAGGTAACTTTAAAACATAACTTTGACTTCGAAATTAGGGCTTTTTTTAATTTTTTGAATCTTAGAAAGACTTAAGGGCTTAGGGTTTTACCTATTTCAAACAAGGGATGACCTAAAACACATAATTTTTTGACATTTCACTAGTTCTAAGGCCTAGAAATCATCATTTGCATGGAAATACTTTGACAAGAATAGGCAGATTTCAACATTTAATGGCTCTTACTGACAAGGAACTTCAAAAATTTTACTAGCTAGACTACAACCAGAAATACAACCAACAAGGTAGAACACTGTGCAATTAGTGGATTCCATTAAGGTTCCAACCCCCTATTCTCCTGTAGCCTTTGTTAGTAGTAAATGAAAGTGAAAAAGAACATGACATGGCTAAAGAAGTGCAGAGGTGGTAAAGACTTCAGGAAAATCATGGTTATTTCAACCATATTTTTGATGAGTTAGGAGAAAAGAATTCCAGTGACCTAAGGCTATGAGATAGGATATGCAACTTCATGATTCCTAGGGAGAAGTAATAGGAAATTTGGGGGGAATGATGAGCCTCCTTAAAATCCATATTTTCAAATGCTTTTCATTCTATTTCCAACTGTTTACTTACAGAATAGATACTTAAACTTAGGGTTTTATATGTATATTTTTATATGTAAGGACATAAGTAATAAAATATATGAAAAGGGAACATAGTATATTTTCTTTGAAATGATGGATAACATGATAAGATGTAGTAGTTATATGCTAATGAATGATCATATTTCCTTTGCTATGTTTGTGGGTAGTTTCCTTCCTATAGCCATGTGTCTTGGAAGAGTATTAATTGGAATCTAAAACTTATTTCCTAATATTAATGATGAAAATATGTATGTCTCAGAGGTTGTGTGTGCATGGATTATTTTATAGGGATCAGTCATGGTGAATTAAAGATCAACATTGTGTTGCGTTGACGGGGTTTTGCTGACCGGGTCTACCAACAATCATAAGTTATCACCGGGTTCCGGGGAAATCGGCCAACTCCGCCTGCAAAGGTTGTCCGAGGGAAATAAATCCTCTGGGCCTTCAAGCACCTGGGCATCAGGTCACGACGGTGTGGGGCTCGGTTGGGAGAGGTGACTATTTTTGAGGGGGATAGCTGGTTTCTTCAACTCATCTTCTCTATAGATTCGATCAGAGTAAGGTTTTCCCGAGTGTTCTATACTTAGAAAATAAAACGAAAAAGATCCTGCAGGGTTAGAAGTATTTCATCTAACTATAGTCATGTCAAAATGTCTGGAACATCAATAATACTCTGGTAAACTACACTAAATACCAAAGAAACACATAACCATCAGCTAGCATTTTATCAGTAGCGGGAATAAAGAGGTCGTTAATCTACTTTAATATACCAGAGTAAAAAACATAAAGAACATTAAAACATAAAATACCATTAACTCAAAAGTAGGAATGCCAACAACATCATTGTCAAGAATTCTTCCTTCTTCATTAATATTCGGTCCAGCGAGCACTGGTGCATGATACAATGGTGGCTCTAGGGGAGCATCTAACTATCAAGAATAGAACAGTGGAGCATTGAGCTCTGTAACTTAAGAAGACAAATTTCTTTGCTATGGACAACAAAATCATCAATTTCGCTGACCCTTGGAAATGGGCCGATTTGGCAATTTATACAACTCTTCCAACCCTAACCCTATTTTACATCATGCCCTAATAAAATACAATATCTAGGGGCCGGTACTACCTGCGCCACCCTACAAAAGACCTGGAGACAAAATAGGTCTGCCATGTCAGAAGAAAAAGACAAGAATATACAACGGAAGAATCGGCCTCAGGAAGAGGGCCAGGAAGGAGGAAGAAGAAAGTAGGTCCCCCGGGGACTAAGGCTACATGCCTCATAAATGGGAAATGCGGCACCCTATCTTCAATGTGTCAGGTGTACCTTTGAGCGGCACCTCGAGAAGACAACCCTGTCAGAAACCAACTGCCGAGTTGACGCTTCCTTGATGTGGCCAATGACCTTCTGACAGCCTTTATTAACCGCTTCTGAAAGCGACCGGTCAGCCTCGGGGACCGGGACACGAATCACTTTAAAGAATACAAAATTTGAGGATCCGGGAAATTTCTTCCCACAAAGAATAAAGAATTCCCCACAAAGAATACTCAACACTTGAGTTCTCCCCGGCCCCCGGAGAAAGCTCAAGGTTGCCTATTATCGTTGAAGGCCTGGAGGAGGTGAAAAATGCCATCCTCATCTATCTCTTTTAGGCTGGCCCTTCTGTGCCTGGCTATTTCAACTTGTTCCCCTAGGTCCGAAACATTTTCTTTGAATTCATCTGCCCTCTTCACCGCATCATGACCACTCAGTATCATGCGGGTTAATCTTGCCATTTTGGCCCCATCTACCCCCTCCGGGGATTGATATCGAGACTTCATTATTTCATCAAAACTCCCCAAAACTGAATCTTCGGGGGTATATGTAGCTGTACTAAGGGGGTCGGCCCTAGAAGATTTTAATACAAGGACTCTACCAGTTGCTTAGTTACCTCCAATGTGAGGTCAAGCCTGGAGTGCTGAGTTCTTACAAAATCAAATGATTCCTCACCCAGAATTCCAGATTCATAAATGATTTCTTCCCCCAAGGTGAGGAGCTCTTCGAGCTCTACCTTCCATGCTTGGTAGTTTTCAGCATCACTCTCCCACTGCTCAATGAGTGTCTCTGCCTAATGGATAACTTGTTGGGCTGTGTATAAGTCCAGGAGAGTGGACACCAGGAAACACTAGGTGTTTCCTATCTGTAGGGCGACCCATTCGTCTACAGCTTGGGCCTTCTTTTTCATTACTCGCAGGGAGTCTATGTCACTCTGCGGTAATTCTGCTGAGGTGGAGGCCTCCGGAGGAGCAGTGTTGATGGGTCTGTCCAGCTTAGTAAGCAATCCCATAAGATTTGCATTCTTTTCTTTTTCAGCCTTGAGCCTCTGGGCCTCCTTTTCGTATCGGGCCTCTACTGCCCTTGCTTTCCCCTTTTGCCTAGGGATACCTCTGCAATGCTGTAGTCTGCGGGATCCACGATTGCTTCATTGGCGTCTGGGGGAGGTGTTGCCACAATGGCAACCATTTCTCCGCCCGGCCCATTTCTAATGCAGGAGCATCCTGGGTGTAAGGGCAATCTTGCATCACCCAAAAATATGTATTTTTCTATTCAATAAGGGCTATTTTGTACAAAGTTGCTGTATTTGGAAACTTACTGTTTTTAGTAAGTTGGTCATTTGAACTCAGAATGTTCTAATTTTTTAGGTGAAGGTTCATCTTAGTCATATAAGAATGCCAGTTAAATTTAATTGCCAGATCATCTATATTGGCAAAGTTATTAAGGATTTACTGTTGAGATTTTAGGGTGCAAAACCTTTGAGCTCAATTTTCAGGACCTTAGAGGCTCCGGATCGAGGTTGAACCTCCAATTGACTAGCGCTTCGCAAGTCAGGCACTGTAGATCGCAATCTCCCATTTCTGAAAAGTGGTTATAATAGCCAAACGGAGCTACGGTTCAAAAGTTATGGCTTCCGGAAGTTGGGCTACCTAATCTCATATTTTGTAAATATTTAAAGCCGACCTTTTTGTAATAAAAGTGAAAAATAATTAAATGCTAAAGGTAGTTGGCCTTAATGGCTAGATTTTTGGAACCTTCTCGGGCGGTGGAAATTGCCTATATAAAGAAGGCCCGTAGTGTTTTCGAGGGCAGTTCTGGGTGGATCTGAGTAATAATTCGAGGCTTTGTCCTACAGAATATTGTAAGGGGAATGCCCATGTGGCTTTGTATATTGCAATTCTAAAAGTTTTTAATTCCACATTTGTGGAGATAATAGGAAGCCCATTTTCTGTTCTTGCAAATTGTTGTTTCTCTGTTTCTGTTATGTAATTGTGGCATTAAGGGGAGCACCCTTCATCAAGTGGTATTAGAGCGAAAAGTTCCTGAGTGTTTAAACAGATCGCCGAATGTGAGGCAGTTTGCACCAAGACCGTGGTTAGGGTTTCAGCGTGCATCATGAAAATGCCTCCACAAAGGGAACGTGGTGGAAGAGCTGGTGTTGTGAAACCTGAGGTTAGAGAGCTCCAAAGACAAGTGCGAGCATTGCAAGAAGAGATTCGCAGAGGAACGAATCTTAATGTTAGAAACGAAAGTGAGGATGAAGCCGAAGAAAGAAATGATGATCAAGAAGAAGTTGAAGTTTTGAATCCAAAAGAAGAAAGGCTTTTTTGAGCTATTTCCAAGATTGGGAAAAGACCTAAGATTGAGGTTCCTATATTTTTAGGGAATCTTAACCCAGAAGAGTTGATTGACGGGATCAAAGAATGTGAAGGATATTTTGAGTATGAAGATATTGAGGATCCTGATCGGGTCAGGTTTGCAATGGCTAGACTGAAGGGTCATGCGTAGATCTGGTGGCAGGAGATCCAATCGGAGTGAAATCGAAGAGGAAAGGATAAAATCACAAGATGGGATCGGATGGTGGATAAGTTGAAGCGACAATTCATTCCTGTTGATTATGAGCTTGACCTATTGAAGAAAATGCAAAGTTTGAAGCAAGCAGGAAAATCTATCCAAGAGTATACAGAGGAGTTCTATCGAATCTTCATCTGAACAGGCCATGCAGAAGCTAACAAGGAGAAAGTTGCCCATTACCTTAATGGGTTGAGGCCAAGCATTCAGGAGGAGTTGAATCTATTTTGAATGAACAGTATTGAGGAGGCATACCAATTTGCCCTGAAAGTAGAAGAAAAGTTGAACAAGAAGTTTGAGAGCAAGCAAAATGGAAGAGGTCGTGGTGGAAGATCTGGTGGACGGTCATATGGTGG
>MU228217.1:1114209-1160505 GCA_018584345.1 Thuja plicata
TATAAGAATGCCAGTTAAATTTCATTGCCAGATCATCTGTATTGGCGAAGTTATTAAGGATTTACTGTTGAGATTTTAGGGTGCAAAACCTTTGAGCTCAATTTTCAGGACCTTAGAGGCTCCGGATTGAGGTTGAACCTCTAGTTGACTGGTGCTTCGCGAGTCAAGCATTGTAGATCGCAATCTCCCATTTCTGAAAAGTGGTTATAATAGCCAAACGGAGCTACGGTTCAAAATTTATGGCTTCAGGAAGTTGGGCTACCTAATCTCATATTTTGTAAATATTTAAAGCTGACCTTTTTGTAATAAAAGTGAAAAATAATTAAATGCTAAAGGTAGTCATCCTTAATGGCTAGATCTCTGGAACCTTCTCGGGCGGTGGAAATTGCCTATATAAAGAAGGCCCGTAGTGTTGTCTAGGGCAGTTCTGGGTGAATCTGAGTAATAATTCGAGGCTTTGTCCTATAGAATATTGTAAGGGGAATGCCCATGTGGCTTTGCATATTGTAATTCTAAAAGTTTGTAATTCCACATTTGTGGAGATAATAAGAAGCCCATTTTTTGTTCTTACAAATTGTTGTTTCTTTGTTTCTGTTATGTAATTGTGGCATTAAGAGGAGCACCCTTCATCAAGTTCGTAGAGTATGAACTATCTGGGCTTTCTTAACCTTTGGCGGGGCCTAAGCTTGAGCCATCATCTCAGCCAGGGAGGGAGGAATTACTGGAGCAGACTGAGCCTTTCTTTTTCTACTTTCTACCAGCCAATGAGGTGGGCGAAGTGGCCTTCTTGCCAAAATTTGTTCTTCTGATTCCTTCCCGGTGTCCTGTGGCTATTGCTCCCTGGTGGTATGGACTTCATCCATCCCTCTCCCTACCTCAACTTCTTCTACAACAATATTCCCTGTGTCAACCTCCATCTCCTCAGCCTGGTCCTGTATGTCAATCGCCGGATCTGGACCCTGGTAGGCTTCCTCGGGGATTTCTTCTTCGAGCTGCTCTTCTTCTTCTTCTGCCAGGGCTTCTTCCTCTGTTGGAAGTAGGGGAGGTATCGGGCCAAGATTCAAAGTTTGGGCCACTGTGATAACCTGCCCAAAGGTTGCTCCTGGGAGTGGCCCTTGGAACATGGCGGCTGGGTTTACGGTCATTCCCGGAGGTCTGGTTCCCCCAGCGGATGCCATTTTTTTTGCTCGGCTTTAGTTGGTCCACTCCCGGGCCTTGCATCTCTTGTGCCCCAGAGGTAATTTCTGGTTCTGGCTCCTTTTCTTCTATCTCCTGCTCTTGTTCTTGCGTAGGTTCCTGTATGGGGTCTTCTTGATCCGCAGCCCCTTGTTCTTTCTCTAGGACTTCTATCCCTGCTTGTGTATCATCCCCTTGCAAATTCCTAAACTTGTCAGTTGCAAATACATCATCAAATTCCTCTTACAGAGGGGGACTGGCTGGGACCTCTACAGGCTCTATTTCTTTCTCCAGTTCTGGGGAACTAGAAGAAAGGATTTCTACTTCCCGGGGGAGGGACGCCGCTGGCGCTGGTTCTGCCTTAGGCTGTTTTATGTGCTTCCTCTTCTTTCGGGTTACCAGAGGGGGTCCCACATCTTTTATTACCACTGCTTCCAACAAATCCACCCCCGTCACCTTGACCATTAAGGCTGCCAATGACGGGGCGGATGGAGGACAAAGTGGCCTTGTCATTAATGGTGGGGTGGCCAGCTTCGTTATCAATTGCTCCCTCATCTGTTGGGAGGCTACCATTGACTGCTTTATTTGTTCCTGTATGGGGACTTCCTGCATGGAAGGGGTTGTAGCTATTTTCTTTCCTTTTTTTTCACCTTGCGAAGAAGTCCTGGCCCCCGGGGTTAGTCTTGGTACTAGTGGTGGAGTTAGCTTTGGTGCCGGCTGGGCTGTCTGGCGAGTACTCCTGGGGCACACCTTCTTGAAGTAGGTGTGGCTTCGCTCCACTACTTCCCGGGTGAAGTCTTCAATTGTGGGCTCTTCCTAGCCTGCCCAATTCACTGGTGGGAGGGCTCTTTTATCGATCCCCCTTTCTTTATACTGGGGGTCTTCAGTGGGGGCGGCGTCTAAGAAGTCGGCTGGAAATTTTGGGAGCTGGAGCTTCTGCATCATTCTGGCTGTCATTCTGACATAATGCCTACTCCGCACCTCCATGTCATCTTGGAAATCTGCCCAAAAGTCCTCCATATGTATACGATGAGGCTCCAAAGCCTGGGGCAGTGCCGTTGCAATTCGGCCATGCAGATCAAAAAATTTTCGCGCTAGGTAGAATTCTTGCAGGTTGTAACTTTTTAGCTCATTGTGTGCCTCCTTTGCGGTGGCCAGACTGCATGTGTATTCCCTACAGGAGATTGGGAATGAAACATTGGGGACCTTCTTGAGGGCCAAGAAGGCGTGCAATTCCATTATTTGTTGACAATATTCTAGCAGCACGATCTTGTCCCCGCAGTGCCTGGGTAACAAGTAGGGTTTCCCAGAGAAGCCGGCGACCCTAATGTACAAGTGCTGTTGGAATTGAATATAATAATGCCCGTAGCTATTGACTAACTTCATCGCCTCAGTTGACAGGTGGTATTCGACATCCCAGGTGGGCGTGAGTAGATAGTAGTAAATGAACACGTCGTTTACCCAGCAGAAACTGGGGAAGCTGGCCTCCCATTGAATTTGTGAGAAATGGTCCCACGGTGCTTTTTGTCTCGGGCCAATCCTGAGTACTCTGTCAGTGAGTAGGCCATTGGAATGGGGCCTTTGCTAAGCTAGGGCCTAGAAGACATAAGAAGACATGTAGAACTTCTTTTTTTGGGCCAATTGCTAGAAACTAGAGTTGACATGATTGGAAATTATGGTGGCCCAGTCAAAGAATCCTCCCTTGGTGCTGATACCAAGGAGGAAATAGTACATCCATTTGGAAAATTCTTTGGCTGAGGGTTGCTCGAAGACCCGGGCTAATGCTATCATCCCCATCTGGATGCTCTCTTTGAATTCAGAATGGGGGATCTCTATCTTCATCCTCTTTGGGTCCCTCTTTGGGGCCTTAAAACAATGGGTATTCATGTAAACCCGGGCGGCATCCTCCAGCTGTGTAAACTGCTTCAAGGCATCAGTCCTTGTAACCACCGAGGCCTTGTCAAACTGTGGGATCCCTAGGCTTGTCTGGAACATGAATGGGTCGAGAGACACCAGTGGAGTGGGATATCCTGTGGGCTCTGCAGGCGCAAGCATGATGGCCCGGACAAAAGAGTTGTAGTGGCTCGCCAATGTTAGGATAAGCTCCAGAGATTGCACGGAGCACGGGAAATAGGCCACCCAGAGGATTCCAGAGTTTCCAAAGTTGATCACCAATTGATCTCCAGCTTATCGCTGGATGTGCATTATCTTCACCAAGGCCTGCATTTCTTCCCAGGTCCCGACATTGGTGTCGGTCATCAGTTTTACCTTGGACTCAATCTTTGAGCCCACAATCTCATTTTCTTGCACAAACTTCACGGTGAGGGGCAATTTTTCCAGGGCTCTCTCCATCTTGGACTTTGCGGTGGCCCTAGTCTCTGTTGCAGTTGGTAGTTCTGGACTTCTGGGCAGAGATGATGCGGATGCTTCAGACATGTTTGGAATATAAAGTTGGGGAACCTGCAAGACATGACGACCGTCAAAATACATTTATTAAAATAATTATTCTAGGACCTGGGGAACTTACCACCGTGGTGTTTTGCCTTCCTGAGAAGTTAGTTTCATGCAAAGATAACCAAAAAGCAAAACACATCGTAAAATTTTAAGAATCTTTATTACACATCCAGGTCTGGGGATTTATTACACTTGGTAAGGACACAAGATGGGTGGTGGTAAAAGGCCTGAGGTCCGGAGAAATGACTTTTAGCAAAGATGTGTGAAAAGGCAAGTTGTCAAGCCCACGTGGGCGCCATGTGCATTGGCATTAAATAGATGTGATAGCGATGATGGCGAAGCCAACTGTTTGAATACGCAAAAAGAGAAAGCCACTTGGCTGGAATTAATTGTGCACATAGGAAATAAATGCGGTTCTAATAGATTTCAAGGAGGAGAGAGAAAACACCTTGTTTGAAACTGGCCGCAAGCTGAGTTTCAAACAGGTGGTTTTCTGCCTCAAAGCGAGTTCAAAGATGAAAAACTAGAAATGGGGGTGACTCAACCAGCCAGCCAAGCCACCTGGAAGGATATACATAAAGCTAAGGGATATACACACCAAAATGGGAAGATATACATAGACTATTTACAACTATATACATATATACATGAATATGCAACGCGGGACAATGCCCGCGGGAAAACCAGATAAGGCAGGAACAAATATACAGCTTATCTACATATTTACAAACAGACCACTATTTACACTATTTACAAAAACATCTTCTACATAGAGGGTGGACAACCCTCTAGAAGAGCTGACCCACCGACGGGCGGCGAAACCAGAAATGAAGGACCAGACACGACCGATAAATGAAACAAAACCAGATGACCAAGAACAAAACCAAAAACTGAAGAAAAAGAAGAAAATGGAAGCAAAACAGAGGGGAGGGAAGGTGGAAGCACCAACCTAAGAATGTAGAAGGTGGAGGAAAGAGAAGGGTTTACCGCAGGAGCCCGAGCGATCAATTGATCAAGAGCACCACCACGAAGCAGTTGCACTTGCCTGAGAACGCAGAAGATGTTAAGCTTTGATTATAACAAATTCTCTACAAACGCTCTGTTAATCACTTTAAAATTGATCTAATTCTCTCTAAGTGCTTGAAGGTTTTAATCATGGTAAGTGTGAAAGTGACAGATAATTTCTATTTATACCCGCAGTAAAAAGGAAATCCTCCTCCTTCCGGCGATCTCCGGACAGGCAAAACCTTCAAACTCCGGGCCCAGGTATTCCTCGTGATGATATCCCTAAGAACATCATGATGAAGAATCTCAGAGTCTGAAATCCAGTTCCCAACAGAAGACAACCTCCAGGACTGGAGTCCCAGAGATAGAAAACAAACAACAAAATGCCACGTCGGGGAAGAAAAGCCCAGAGAAAGAAAACAAAAGGGAAAGAAAGACAGGCGAAACCACAAAGAAAAAGTAGGCAAAAGAAAAAAGGGGGACCCAACATTTTGCACACAAAATATAGGGATGGGGATGTAGGGCATAAAAAATGGCGACTATCTGGGACAAATGCCTTAGCGCATTTAAGAACTAAAGAATCTCTGGTTAACAAAGCTGGAACAAGCCACTCTTTGAAGTGTCTGACAGGGAAAGAGCAACATATCTAAGAGAATCCAGCCACACAGGAGTCAGTCCGTAGTCCTTCATCAGTGGTGCTGTGTGTGCTTGGGAAGGAAATCAAGCCGATGACCTTTGGGAGGAATAGAGAAGGGCTACTAATCACATCGAACCAGTCATCAATTTGGTCATTTCTGCCGAAGACCGGAGCTTTACCCCGCTTTTCCTCTTGTTATTCTATTTGACTCTGGGTGGGGAAGGCGGTACTTCTTTCACCATTAGGCTTAGGCTTAGCTAATTTTAATGGCAGTACTTATTTCACCTATCCACCTACGTTTAGATATTTGAAGAGAGGATAAAACTCTAGACCCGGGGAGAATTTCTTTAGATTTTTAGACGTGGGTCAACCAACCAGTACATCTGATCTACCCTCGGTGTGTTTGATTACTTATTTCTTGTATTATTATTTTTTTCACTGATTTCCAGACTCCCAGAGAGAGCACCCAATGGAGATTTCCCAAAACGTGCAATGTCCTGTGAAACAACCCCAGAGACCGGACTGATTCCACTGTGCTAAAGACAGATTCTAAAGTTCACCATGCTCTAGACATCGCACCGGAGGCTAGAGTTATGCAAAGCATTCCCGTTCCTATAAGGCAGAACAAAATGTCGGGACCAAAAGAAGACCAAAAATGAAAATAAATAGCAAAAGAGGACTATCCCAGAGGACAGTCGGCAAGACTATTTACAAGGTAGGGTACCTCACAACGAAGAACCCGAGAGAAATATATACAAGCGGAAGGCTTTACATATAATACAACTTTTAGACAAACTTACCCTACTTGAAGTAGTGTTTGAGAAACTGCCCATTAACATGCAATGCGATAGGTTCCCCAGTCAGGGTGTTAAGGCGGTAAGTATTTGCCCTGTAGATTTCTGAGATCAAGTATGGTCTGAGCCAGAGCCGTTGGAACTTGGTGTGCTTTCCTTTCTTTTCGCGGGCCTTGTCCCACAACAGGACCATATCTGAAATGTGAAAAGCTTTGTATTGGGCTCTCCTGTCGAACCATCATTTTACCATTGCCTGGTGATGCGCGAAATTTTCAAGGGTTGAGTCTCATTGTTCCTCCATTCGCACCAGATTCAAGAGTCAAACCTCCATGATGTTGTCCCTATTGTTGAATTCCTGCATAAGCTGTAACACTGGGATCTGTAAATTGACTGGAAATATAGGGTTCTGGCCAGAAACCAGATGGAATGGGGATGTTCCCAAGGCGGCCTTAGTACGAATGCAATCCACCTAGAGGGAGAATTTTAGCTTTTGGTGCCAATCCCGGAGATTCTTCTCTAGCAAATGTTTGATCGCCTCAAGTAGATTCTTGTTTGTTGATTCAGCAATGCCATTTCCCTGGGGGTAATAGTTTCTAGAGAACTTCAATGTGATCTTTCGATTGTAGGTCCATTTGAGTAACTCAGCTAAAGAAAATGCCAGACTATTGTCACATACTAAAGCAAAGGGCATCCCAAACCTTGTGACGATATTTTCTTTCAAGAACTTGATAACTACATCCGTCGTGTTGTTTTTGCAAGGTATGGCTTCAGTCCACCGAGTGCAGTAATTAGTAGCAGTAAGGATGTATCGGTGGTTGGTAGACGAGTTGGGGTTGATCTCCTTGATGAAGTTGAATGCCCACTGGGCGAAGGGTCTAGCCTCATAGACTGGTTGCAGAGGCATAGCTGGGTTATGCTCACGATGCATCGCGGTTTGACAAGTATGACATTTCCTAACATGAGCATAAACATCCTTGAATATATAGGGCCAATAGTATCTAGCCTAGAGGATCTGATGGGCAGTGGCATCAGCTGAGCCATGCCCTGTTCCAAACTGTCCATAGAATTTGTCAATTATTCTTACAGCTTGGTCTCTATCAATGCACCGGAGGTAAACTCCTTCGTAGTTTCTGCGGTAAAGCACAAAATTTTTTATCATGAAGTGGGTGCTTTTCATTCGTAGAGTGCAGCGTCTATGGGGAGGTAACCCCTCCAGGCATTTTTTGTTTAGTAATAGGTACACCAAATCGGTATACCAAGGATCTTGGGTAATGGACTCCACTACGTAAGTCTGACATTCTATGCGGGGAGTCTCTTTTGCTATTGCTCAACTTAGTCCCTGGCCTTGGACTATTTTCATCGGCTGTATTTCTAAGTCATACTCTTGTAGGATGGCCATTCACTTCCCCCGTCTCTCACCCAGTTCACTCTGCATCAGCAAAGATTTGATGGCCTGGTCTGGGATGATAGCATGCACTTTGCTCTAGAGAATATAATGCCAGAATTTCTTCACAGCTCGAACTAGAGAAAAGGCCTATTTTTCTAGTGGTGAATACCGGACTTCGGCATTCTTAAAGGGAGAACTCATAAAATCTATTGGTCATTCCTCCTCTTCAACCTTTTGGGTTAATACTACCATGGCAGAATGTGGTGAAGCAAATGAGTAAATGTAAAATGGAAGGGAATAGTCTGGACTAGCTAGGACGGGTGCCTCCATTATTGTCTACTTGATCTGGGTGAATGCCCATTTTGCCTTAGGACTCCACTCAATCTTGGTATCTTTCTTCATCATCTTGTTGAGTGGTTTAACTATTTCTACGAATCTCGTAATGAATCATCTCACGAAGTTGATTTTTCTGAAGAAGGACCGCATCTCTTTCTTGCTGCCAGGCATTTGTAAATTTAGCAATGCTTCAACTCTATCGGGGTTGATGGATATACTCTTCTCAGAGATAATATTCCTGAGCAAATTCCCCTTGGTGACCCTGAATATGCACTTCTTGGGGTTGAGGGATATCCCGTACTGATGAAATCTCTCACAAATCTGAGTGAGGTGGGTGAGATGATCATGCCTGTCCCAGGAAAAGATGGTCAAATCATCCATGTAGATGATTATGCACCGATTCACAAGGCCCTCAAACGCAATGTCCATAGCCTTTTGAAATGTAGCCCCTGCATTGATCCGACTGAAGGACATTCTTCTGTACGCAAACGTTCCCCACTTGGTGGTGAACGCTATTTTCTCTTTGTCTTCATATTTGACCATGACCTGGTTGTACCCCAAATATCCATCCAAGAAAGACATCATCTGAGATCCATTTACTATCTGCAACACCTCATCCAATGAAGGGAGAGGGTGATTATCTTTTTTAGATGCCTTGTTCAAATTTTGGAAATCCACGTGGAGGCGGATCTCACCGTTCTTCTTTCTCACAAGGACCAAGTTGGCAACCCATGTAGTGTGCCGGATTGGTAAGATTATCCAGGCTGATAGCAATTTTTCTACTTCTTGACGAATCAGAGGTTCTATTAGGGGGTTGACTGGTCTTTGCTTTTGCCAAAAAGGCTTAGCGTCAGTTTTTAGAGGAATAGTGTGGGTCATGATGGATGTATCATACGTTTTCAAGTCTTCATAACCCTAGGTGATTACGTCGATGTATTCTCAAAGCACTGCGAGAATCTTCTCCTTTTCCTCAGGGGAGCAGGAGGTACCAATGTGGATGATCTTTTCATCACTGGGCTAGCTGATGTTAACTTTTCAAACTTTCCTCCCTCAGAGGAGGATGACACCTTCTTGCGGGCCTGAGGGTCTGAGTCGAAGATTCGTTCTAGCGCAACCATTCCCTTTGGGATTGTGTTAGTGGGAAAGTCCATGACCCCATCATCTTCATCGCCCTGCCCAGTGTCGTCATGGTCTTGTTCCTCTACGATCTGATCCTCAAAGACACCAACATTTACCATGAAGGCCAAGATATGTTGATCATCTTCAAAAACCTAAAAGTGGGTGACATTATCTAGGATGGAGGGGGTGGGGATCATCTCAACTAAAAATCTCTGGAGTCGTGAGCTGGCCATTGGCTGAAGTGTGCTGGAAGAAATGGCGAGGGCATCCGGGATGTAGTTCCATTGCGGGGGAATGAGGTCAATGCCAAAGGCATCAAAATCTTTGATAAGGCTCTAAGCCCGGTTGCGCTATGTGGCCAACCTTTTGTCGTGAAAGGTGTATTGACTCCAGACTTGTTTAACAATCAGCTCTGAATCTCCCAAAGCCTGGAGGCGGGTGATACCTTTCCTTAGTGTGAATAAGAGTCCAAGGACCAAAGCCTCATACTCTGTGACATTGTTTGTACAATTAAACTATAGCCTGTAGGATGCGAGGAAGGACTTTCCTCATGGGTTGATTAATTCTACTCCAGCCCCACAGCCTTATTTGGATCGGGACCCGTCGAACTTCAGGGTCCATAAGTTATTGTTCACAATCTGGGGCAGGGAGGGGTAGTTTTCTTTGGATTATTACTGGGGGACTTGGAGTTCTCTTCCCGGACTACCGACGTGAAAGTAGAATTTTCCTCTGGAGTCTTTTGAATTTGGGATTCCCGGGGAGATGGTACTAAAGGATCGCATCCCCTAGGGGCACTGGGTCCCGGGGAGTCCATTACATGTTGTTCATTTTGGAGGGTATCAAGGTGCCGGTTAGCGATCAAGAGACATGGCCCACACTCAAGTTCTAAATGTTTTTGGTAGTGCACTTGGCACCAAGTGCTGGACAAGAGTGTGGCAAGGGTTGCTGAGGTGCCTTGAGAGTTAACTTCAACTCTCACCTTTTTTTCAAAGTCTTGCGCTCTTTGTAGCACAACAGGGTCTTCTCCGAGGATGAAATTGAATGTTAAGATTTCAAGAGGGCGGTACACCCCTAGAGAAGTCTCTGTGAAAAGGACTTCATTGACCTTCCCAACCTTGGTAAGGGCCTGCTTCATCTGGGGTTCACTCTTGACCCAGATCTTATTTGATTCTCCTTCCCATGGAAGCCATAAGTAGGTGAAGTCGGTCGAGAAGTATCCATTTAAGGACTTGGACCAATTCTGACTTAGCAACATCCCATAGGTCTCTGGGATGTCCACCACCTGGATGTCAATGATGCTGGCTATCCTGGGGTCCTGGATAAGATGTATCCGGAGATTCTTCAATTCCCCCACCATTTTTATAGTAGTCTTATCTAGCTAGATTACTGCACCATTAGATGGGGTGGGATGGAGTCTGAGCTTCTGACAAATGGACAAAGGCATGATGTTGCCTGAAGCTCCAGAGTCTACTAAGTAGTTGTGTATATTTTTGCCATAAATGTTCAAGCCTAGTAGGAAAGGAGGGTCCTCATTGTTTCCCTAGAAGACAGCCGCATTAGCATCTTCGAAGGAGACAGTCTTGGGTGGGTGGATGACTGCTTCTAGGTTCCCTAAAAGCTTCAGAAGAGACTTCTTCTTCTCGGGACAATTTAGCAAAACCTCCATCAAGGTCATGGAGGTGGTGGTCTGTTCTAATACTTTTGTGCTATCAAATCTTCCTCCCAGGAATTGGCAATTTTCCTTCGTAAGATCTTTTGCTTGAATAGAGCTAGGACCTTTTGGAGGCACGGGTTGATCAGTCACGTTATTCTGGGGAAGAGGAGTATATTTGGTAGGAGGTGCATAAATTGGTCCTTTACCAACCTAACTTCGAGTGTTGTATGGAGCCCACGGGTTAGTGAAGGCGTTGGCCTCGAAGGGCGGAATAGATTCATCAAAGAATCCCTGCAATTCAGACTCTTCTTCATCTTCTCCGGAAGTCCCAAAGAAGATAGTGTCACAGGTGAAGGCACTGTGGGTTGTTTCCTGGATGGGAGGTTTAGGAGGGGTAGTATCATGTGATTGCTGCCTGTCCAGCGGGGAGATCATGATGACCTTCTCCAAAGTGGCACAATTTACCTCATTGTGCGAACCAGTATCGTGTAATCTACACCAGTTAATCATGGGCTGGAAGTCTGCGACTGGCATGAAATGTGATGGTCCAACGCCATTTTCGTTGGTGTTATGGTTCAAAGGTGGGCCTCCAGTATTTGCATTGTTATTCCATTGTTGCTGATTGGGCCGAGATCCGTTGTTGAAGTTTCTTCCTCCGTTATTGTTGTTTCATTGGCCAGAGAAAATATTCCCTCTCTAGGAATTTGAGTTTTGGGGTCCCCCGCCTTCAGTTGGCCCATGTCCATAGTCAAGGTGGACAACATTCATAGGAGGGATTTGACCTCAATGGTCAACTGAGTGTTAGCGTCACAATGTGATGGCTCTGGTTGTTGTTGGCTTCCCGGGAAGGCAGCAGGATTAACCAGAGTCGAGGGCGGAAATCCTCCAACCGCAGATGACTGGAAGAATGGAACTCCAGACGGTTGCATCTAAGTCTGTTGTGTCTGCTACGACTGGTTCCAAGGGAAGACTTTCAGACCCGGTGTGATTTGGGTCTGGGCTGGGTAAACATACCGTGCCTTTTGGCAGAGGATTCGTTGCCATCGAAGGAGTGCCTATTGCCAAATTGGGGTTATAGCCCCTGGCATACGTAGTTCCACCGAGGATCATGTTGAAAGGTGTGTTCTGCCCAATCCTTCCCGGGGATTTGTTGAGACCGCGGGACAGCTCTAGGGCTAGGTTGTAGACTTTTGCCAAGGTGTCCCGGTCGCCCGGGGTAGTTGTTCTCCAAAGGAGAGTGGCAACGAAAGGGTCCATCACATTAAGATAGGTCTATATGGTTACATCTAGGGATGGGATAAAAGGGCCTGTACACCATTTCAGGGTGCGCTAGAACCTATGGTTGAATGTTGCAAGAGGTTCATTGGGTTCTTTCCTAATAGAGATGAACTAGCTGTGGGACCAGGCTGGGTCCATATCCACGTGAAAGGCAGCCAGGAAGGCATCCTCCATATCCTACCAAGTGTTGATGGAGTTGGCAGGCAAGTTAAGGTACCAGTTCAACTCGCTTTGTCCTAGGGACAAGGGGAACATACGAGTCACAACATCTTCATGCTAGATTCGGTGTTGATTCATGGCATCTTTGTATGCCTGTAAGTGTTCTTCTGCGGTTCATGAGCCTAGGTGCTTGTATCGTGGGCAGATCTTCTCCGGGTGAGAGGGTAAATCATTGGTTGCACCCAAAAAAGTGCCCATTGGGGACCCAGTATTTCTAAAATATGCAGCCATTGGGGGAACTATATGTTGGGTAGCTTGGGTACTGGTTCTTGGGATTGTCTGAGAAGTTTGAGTATTCAGGGATATGGTAGATCCCCAGGCAATAGTGGCTGGTGTGTTTTTCATGGTCTGCTTCTTTCGAGCAGGAGGCTCAAGTTTGACAAATCTTCTGGGATTCGGGGCGGACCTAAGGACTCTTTCAAATTTTTCTCGGGAGAAAGATCCAATCCCACGGAAGGCTGGTCTCCTAAAACTACAACTCGGGGAACCCTCAGGAGGCGTAAAATTAGAATCTCTGGAAGGGGACGAGTTCATGCCCTCCTTCTAGCGCCAATTTTTGTTGACAGGGTTTTGCTGACCGGGTCCGCCAATAGTCATAAGTTGTCACCGAGTTCCAGGAAAATTGGCCAACTCCACCTGCAAAGGTTTTTCAAGGGAAATAAATCCTCTGGGCCTTCAAGCACCTAGGCGTTGGCTCACAATGGTGCGGGGCTCAGTTGGGAGAGGTGACTATTTTCAAGGGGGATAGCTGGTTTCTTCAACTCATCTTCTCCAGAGATTTGATCAAAGTAAGGTTTTCCTGAGTGTTCTATACTTAGAAAATAAAACAAAAAAGATCCTGCAGGGTTAGAAGTATTTCATCTAACTATAGTCATGTCAAAATGTCTAGAACATCAATAATACACTGGTAAACTACACTAAATACTGAAGAAACACATAACCATCAGCTAGCATTTTATCAGTAGTGGGAATAAAGAGGTCGTTAATCTACTTTAACATACCAGAGTAAAAGACATAAAGAATATTAAAACATGAAATACCATTAACTTAGAAGCAGGAATGTTAATAACATCATTGTCAAGAATTCTTCCTTCTTCATTAATATTCAGTCCAGCGAGCACTGGTGCGTGATACAATGGTGGCTCCAGGGGAGCATCTAACTATCAGGAATAGAACAGTGGAGCATTGAGCTCTACAACTTAAGAAGAGATATTTCTTTTCTATGGACAACAAAATCATCAATTTTGTCGACCCTTGAAATGGGCCAATTTGGCAATTTATACAACTCTTCCAACCCTAACCCTATTTTACATCATGCCCTAATAAAATACAATATCTGGGGGCTGGTACTACCTATGCCACCCTACAAAAGACCTGGAGATGGAATAGGTCTGCCATGTCAGAAGAAAAAGACAAGAATATACAGCGGAAGAATTAGCCTCGAGAAGAGGGCCAGGAAGGAGGAAGAAGAAAGTAGGTCCCCCGGGGACCGAGGCTACATGCCTCATAAATGGGAAATGTGGTGCCCTATCTTCAATGTGTTAGGTGTACCTTTGAGCGGTGCCTCGAGAAGACCACCTTGTCAGAAACCAACTGCCGAGTTGATGCTTCCTTGATGTGGCCAATGACCTTCTGATAGCCTTTATTAACCTCTTATGAAAGCGACCGGTCAGCCTAAGGGACCGGGACATGAATCACTTTAAAGAATACAAAATTTGAGGATCTGGGACTCCGGGATCTAGGAAATTTCTTCCCACAAAGAATAAAGAATGCCCCACAAAGAATACTCAACACTTTAGTTCTCCCTGGCCCCCGGAGAAAGCTCAAGGTTGCCTATTATCATTGAATGCCTGGAGGGCTCTTTTATCGAACCCCCTTTCTTTATACTGGGGGTCTTCAGTGGGGGCAGCGTCTGAGAAGTCAGCTGGAAATTTCTAGAGCCGGAGCTTTCGCATCATTCCGGCTTTCATTTTGACATAATGCCTGCTTCGTAGCTCCGTGTGGTCTTGGCAATCTGCCCAGAAGTCCTCCATATGTATACGATGAGGCTTCGAAGCCTGGGGCAGTGCCATTGCAATTCAGCCATGCGAATCAAAATTTTTTCATGCCAGGTAGAATTCTTGCAGGTTGTAACCTTTTAGCTCATTGTCTGCCTCCTTTGCGGTGGCCAGACTGCATGTGTAGTCCCCGCAGGAGATTGGGAACGAAACGTTGGGGACCTTCTTGAGGGCCAAGAAGGCGTACAATTCCATTATTTGCCGACAATATTCCAACAGCATGATCTTGTCCCCACAGTGCCTGGGTAACAAGTAGGGTTTCCCAGAGAAGCCGGTGACCCTAATGTACAAGTGTTGTTGAAATTGAATATAATAATACCCGTAGCTGCTGACTAACTTCATCACCTCAGTTGATAGGCGGTATCTGGCATCCTGGGTGGGCATGAGTAAATGGTAGTAAATGAATGCGTCGTTTACCTGGAAGAAACTGGGGAAGCTGGCCTCCCATTGAATTTGTGGGAAATGGTCCCACGGTGCTTTTTGTCCCGGGCCAATCCTGAGTGCTTCGTCAATGAGTAGGCCGTTGGAATGGGGCCTTTGCTGAGCTAGGGCCCAGAAGACATAAAATGACATGTAGAACTTCTTCTTCTAGGCCAGTTGCCAAAAACCAGAGTCGACATGATTGGAAATTATGGTGGCCCAATCGAAGAATCTTCCTTTGGTGCCGATACCAAGGAGGAAATAGTACATCCATTTGGAAAATTCTTGGGCCGAGGGTTGCGCGAAGACCCGGGCTAATGCTATCATCCCCATCTGGATGCTCTCTTTAAATTCAGAATGGGGGATCTCTATCTTCATCCTCTTTGGGTCCCTCTTTGGGGCCTTAAGCCAGTGGGTATTCATGTAAACCCGGGCGGCATCCTCCAGCTGTGTAAATTGCTTCAAGGCATCATTCCTTGTAACCACTGAGGCCTTGTCAAACTGTGGGATCCCTAGGCTTGTCTGGAACGTGACTGGGTCGAGAGACACTAGTGGAGTGGGATATCCTATGGGCTCCGCGGGCGCGAGCATGACGGCCCAGAAAGAAGAGTTGTAGTGGCTCACCAATGTTAAGATAAGCTCTAGAGATTGCACAAAGCACAAGAAATAGGCCACCTGGAGGATTCCAGAGTTGCTGAAGTTGATCACCAATTGATCTCCAGCTTGTCGCTGGATGTGCATTATCTTCACCAAGGCCTACATTTCTGCCCCGGTCCCGACATTGGTGTCGGTCATTAGTTTTACCTTGGACTCAATCTTTGAGCCCACAATCTCATTTTCTTGCACAAACTTTATGGTGAGGGGCAATTTCGCCAGGGCCCTCTCCATCTTGGGCTTTATGGTGGCCCTAGTCTCCGTTGCGGTTGGTAGTTCTGGACTTCCAGGCAGAGATGATGCGGATGCTTCAGACATGTTTGGAATATGAAGTCTGAGAATTTGCAAGACAGGATGACCATCAGAATACATTTATTAAAATAATTATTCTGGGACCCGGGGAACTTACCACCATGGTGTTTTGCCTTCTTGAGAAGTTAGTGTCATGCAAAGATAACCAAAAAGAAAAACACATCGTAAACTTTTAAGAATCTTAATTACACATCCGAGTCTGGGGATTTATTACACTTGGTAAGGACACAGGATGGGTGGTGGTAAAAGTCTCGAGGTCCAAAGAAATGACTTTTAGCAAAGATGTGTGAAAAGGCAATTTGTGAAGCCCACGTGGGTGCCACGTGCGTTGGCATTAAATATATGTGATAGTGATGACGGTGGAGCCAACTATTCAAACGCGTGAAAAGGGAAAGCCACTTGGCTAGAATTAATTACCCGCATGGGAAATAAATGTGGTTCTGATAGAGTTCAAGGAGGAGAGAGAAAACTGCCTATTTGAAACTAGCCGTGAACTGAGTTTCAAACAGGTGGTTTTCTGCCTTGAAGCGAGTTCGAAGATGAAAAACCAAAAATGGGGGTGACTCGACTAGCCAGCCAAGCCACCCAGAAGGATATTCATAAATTCAAGGGATATACACACTAAAATAGGAAGATATACACAGAGTATTTACAACTATATACATATATACATGAATATGCAATGCGGGATGACGCCCGCAGGAAAACCAGACAAGGTAGGAACAAATATATAGCTTATCTACATATTTACAAACAGAACACTATTTACACTATTTACAGAAACATCTTTTGCACATAGGGTGGACAACCCTCTAGTAGAGCCGACCCACCAACGGGCGGCAAAACCAGAAATGAAGGACCAGACACGACCGACAAAACCAAACAAAACCAGACGAACAAGAACAAAACCAAAAACTGAAGCAAAACTGGAAAATGGAAGAAAAACAGAGGGGAGGGAAGGCAGAAGCACCAACCTGAGAATGCAGAAGGTGGAGGAAAGAGAAGGGTTTACCACAGGAGCTCGAGCGGTCAATTGATCAAGAGCACCACCACGAAGCACTTGCACTTGCCTAAGAACGTAAAAGATGTTAAGCTTTGATTATCACAAATTCTCTGCAAACACTCTGTTAATTTCTTTAAAATTTCTCTAATTCTCTCTAATTTCTTGAAGGTTTTAATCGCGGTAAGTGTGAAAGTGACAGATAATTTCTATTTATACCCACGGTAGAAAGGCAATCCTCCTCCTTCCGGCGATCTCTGGATAGGCAAAACCTCGGGACTCCGGGCCTGGGGATTCCTCGTGATGGTATCCCTAAGAACATCATGATGAAGAATACCGGAGTCTGGAATCTGGTTCCCAATAGAAGACAACCTCCCAGACCGGAGTCCCGGAGATAGAAAAAAAACAACAAAATGCCACGCCGGGGAAGAAAACCCCGGAGAAAGAAAACAAAAGGGAAAGAAAGACAGGGGAAAATGCAAAGCAAAAGTAGGCAAAAGCAAAAAGGGGGACCCAATATTTTGCACACAAAATGTAGGGACGGGGATGTAGGGCATAACATGTTGTTGAAGAAGTCAAAAGA
The DNA here is from genome assembly GCA_018584345.1 of Thuja plicata. Taxonomy (NCBI): domain Eukaryota; kingdom Viridiplantae; phylum Streptophyta; class Pinopsida; order Cupressales; family Cupressaceae; genus Thuja; species Thuja plicata. The sequence continues at coordinate 1,131,295 of MU228217.1, forward strand.
CAACCATTACTACAAAGATGCCATCATGTTGAAGAGGTCGAGTAAGTAGTTGAAGTAAGTTAAGGCGTTGCTGCAAGATATTTGCGGGAAGAACAAGTTAATTCAGTTTCCTATTAAAAATAGTGCACAGATCTAGAGGCACCATGTACCATATTCTGGGAAGACTTATTCTCTATGACTAATATTTTTGTTATGAAGCATTATGAATCTGTAATGATCCTCATTAATGGACTGATCTTAGATTTACAGAGTTTTGGAATTCCTTTAAATAAGATTACTATTGTAACTCTTTAAGTTATTCAAATTAGTATTTATTTTCTAAATAGAAGTTGATATAATTTTAATACTGTTTATTTTATCCAGTATATTTTCCATGAATGAATATAATGCACAAGTTGAATTTAATTCTGTCATATTGATTGTGTTTCTATTCACTCATCCAAGGGGGTACACTTGGTGAGTGAATTCCATTGTTAGAGTAGAATTCATTTCCATGTTGTAGAGAAGTAAAATAGAACTCTGATGTTCCTACAACCACTAGTAATAGAACTAGTAGATTGTTCCTATAGCAAACGCGGGTAGAGCAGTTCCTGTCTGTAATTACTATTTTGCTAGAGTAAGAGCATTTATTTGAGTTAGCATAGATTTCCTGGTGCTTAATGCATTTCAAATTCATAGTTTTAGCAATGAGAATCAATCAAGTTTGAAGCATATCATTTGCAAATGATATTCCAAGTTTACCTCCCTGGTCAATAATTAAATGAGACTGAATGATCCAATTAGAAACCATTTAGGGTGTCCAATCCTGAAATAAGTAGTCTAATGCTATGGGTTTCTAAGATAATTGTTTGGCCAAGAACTCACCTAGGATTCATTTTAGCATGCATGGCCTTTCAAACCTTATCATATTTATGTTTTATTGCATCAACTTAAATCTAGAATCTTTATCAACTTATTATTTATTGGTGTTTGTCCTAGCCCTAATTGGATAGTCAATGGTTCCTTAGGTACCCTTGACCTAGTTGAAGATTTCTTAAAGTTTAATTGACCTACCAAAGGGAGCCTAATTTAAAACCCTCTAACAATCCAATCATGTGGCTAGCCATTCCTCATTTGTATTATCCTACTTAAAACATTGAATGTATTTCATGTGGAGGGGTTTAAAAGAAAACCTAACAGCCTAATTTGAGAGATATAGAGAGAATATAACACATCAAGTCCTGAATTTAATTTAATTCAATTGACAAATTAATTAAAAGATCATCAATTTATTGAAGAAGAATTAAATTTCAAATCCTAAGTGCATTCAAGATGATTCAATGATCAAGCAATTATAAAATCAATTATACAAGTAAACATCAACCTTTTTATGAATCCTTCAACATAAAGGAGATTCATCATAATGTAAAATTTAATTAAAATATTTTAATTTCAAAACTAGACTTCGTTCCTTCCAAGTATGTCTTCTTGCAATTCATTTCAATGTTAATCCCAAAATTTAGCTTTAATGTGAGGAAACTCAAATCAACATAAAAAAATATATCTTTTAGAGTTGGAATTGATAATATTAGAAGACATAAATTTTGAATTATATAGAGTAGGTAGAGGCCTAGAAGTTAAGATTTTATAGATCTAGAACAACAAGATTGACATCACTCTACCTGACAATGTCTAACACATTGTAAATAAATTTTTTTTGGAAATGAATATCCTAATTGCACTCAATATGGCATACATTATATGGAAAGTATAAATAGAATTATGAAAATGAAAATCAACATTTTCATGAAAAATATTAACTATTTCATTTTCAAAAATTCCATCTGCTCCTTAAAAGTAGGCCTCCAATTCAATTACATTGTAATTCAATTTCAAAGTTAGTTCCAAAAATGGAGTTTTATGTAGGAAAATTCCAACCAACCCAACATTTTATATCTTTCATAGTTGTAGTTGACAAGATTAGAAATCATAGATTTGGAATTAGATGGATTGAATTCATTCACTTAAAATAAGTTAAAAACGAAGAAAATTTACTCACTAATTGTGATCTTAATAAAGCTGAACCATAAAACCTCAATTTTTATAACTAACTAACATCATGTTAGTAGAAAACTTCTCTAAGAAGGCATAATTGTACCATTCTAAATTGTAGGTATCTTTAATTAGATGCTCACATAGGCCCCATTAGATGCACACTTAAGTACATTAAGATGAAAATTCAAAGGTAGGTCTTTGCTAACTTATTCTTGAGATGAGGGTCAAGATGAATTAGGGGAAAGTGTGTGGTTGCACAAGAGAAATATTAATCGTAGGCACTAGGGATTGGTTGTGAAGTAGTAGTATAGATCTAGTAAAGGTAGAACTTCTCAACGAAAGGAGTTAGAGATAATTTCAATAGAGATCTAATTGTACTTCAATGTAACTGACCAAGGCATAAATAGATGCTACTATAATTCAATAAATATTTAGATTGTAGTCTTATTTATATTTTTAAGAGAATGATTCTTCATTAGGGTTAGAGCGCAAGGAAGTTTGAGCAATGAGCTCTAGGTAGTATGCCTAAATGCATGAACATTCCTAATTTTTAACAAGCTTATACTTCTAACAAGGTATTGGTATTATTGTGGGTTATATATTTTGGTTTCCATGATTAAAATTATTGTGTTATATATTGTGTATGTTTTATGATTTGTCTTTATTGAGAATATCAATAGAAATCAAATATAAGGGTTGCATGTATAAGGATTTCAAGTTTTAAGGGTTTAAGGGTTCCAAAGTGTTTAAGTTTTTGGGGATACCTAATTCAACACACCCCCTCCCCCTTCTCAATTGATTTCTACCTTGTTTCCAATAATTGGTATCAAATCTTGGCCTTTTTAAGGAATTTTAACAACTTGAGTGACATAAAAAGAGGGAATCTTATAAGAAAAACATGCAAAGTGTATATCAAAATAAAGAACTCTTGAGAAGGATTTTATCATATGAGAAGGAGATGAACAAATTTTTGAAGTAAATTGAAGAAGAAGAAAGAGAGATTCAAATGTTGAAGATTTTTATTGCAAGGAGAGTACCTAAAGGTCCTTTAATAGTTCTAGATGATAAATTTGATAGTGCTAACAAGAATGATAATAAGTTCATACTATTTTGTCAAATATGAGGACACTGAGCCTGCAGATGCTATGCCTACTCACTCAATCATTTGTGTCAAGGAAGAAGGTACTAAGTCTAACGATCTTATATCTACTAGTTCTTTCATTTCTATTGAATAATACGATTCCAATTTTGAATACTATATATCTTTTTGTTATATAAATTGTGTTCTTGAAGACAAAGCCATAGCTGCTCAAGTTGTCAAAAAGGATGATTGGGTGATAAAAAGTGGATTATCTCATCATATGACTTGTGATAAGATAAAATTTGTGAGTTTTGAGAAGTGTGATGGTGGTATGGTATGTTTGGGAGATAATTGAAGTGGTATAATTAGAGTAAGAGGCTCTATTTCCCTAAATGATAAGAATAATGTTGATGATGTTCTGTTTTTTGAAGGTTTGAAACCTAATCTTCTAAGTGTTGGGTAGTTGATGGACAAAGGGTGTGACCTTCATTTAAATAATGACACATGCAATATCTTGAAAAAATCTATTATTGAGATAGGAACATGATTCAATACAAAATTTAACTTATTTCATTTGAATACTAGTGTGAGAAGCTGCTTGATAGCTCAAATAGATAAAAGTTTTTTGTGGCTCAAAAGGTTATTTCATGTAAACTTTGATAACATTTTTCTATAACTTATACTTCTCCTATTAGATATTTTCATAGAATGAAGATGTTAGAATGAATTTAGAATAAATGAGAGGGGGGGTGAATTAGTTTTCCTCATGTCTAGATGTGCCCATATAAAACTTTAAATCAACTTCAACAACTCAGATCTACTCGGCAGTAATGAACAACAAAAATGTGCAATTTACTATACTAATGAAATAAGCTTGCAGAAACTTAACAGTAAAACACAACAATAACATTCACGCATTTTGACACCATAATTTAATGTGGAAACCCAATATGGCAAAAACCACCAATAACATTCTACCAAAATTTCACTCTTCTGAAGTGATGCCTTGTGAGGAGCCAACCATGTTAAAGGTTACAAAACACACTGTCAAATGTGACCTGGTTAAAGTATTTAATCACCCTGTTAGAAGTGCCCTTGTTATAGGACTTTGAACATTCGAATCTAAATGTCACCTTGTTCAAAGGATTTATACAATGAATGTTAGGTCAACCTGGTTAAAGGATTTGAACTGTTACAATGGTTAGAAAGTAATCAGCAAGTGTGATCTGATACATACAACTTACTTTGCAAATCCAAATCTAGTTTCAGCTCTAATGCTAATTCACTGAGTGGCCTCCATTTTTATCTCAAAATTTAGATCTACTTGGAAATCCATCAAGGAACCTCTCTTTGCTTCTCTCCTCATCCTTCTCTACTAGGTCTTTCGAATCAGTCAATTAACCATGCAACACTTTTGCATTCCACTTCTCCTTGCACTTATATACCATAACAATAACCATAGTAGGTTATATTATACATCTTCATCTAGGTCAGATAAATCTTTTTCCACTTAATCAAGATCATAGATCTTAGGTTAGGTCAGATCTAAAAGATCTTTCCATCTTTACATTTAATTTACTTGTCCAATACAGTCATTAATTAAGCATTGAATCCATGCACTAATAATGGTTTCCCATGCATTAAATGAATATGGACCAATCTTAATTAATAATGCATATCCCAATAGAATCAATTATGTCAGCCATAGATCTCAAATCTCATCAATAATCACAATACTATTGCTCAGATTTTCACTGTCTCCCTCGACATTTCATTGGCACTCTGCATCATCATTCCTTTTCTCGGCATCACCTTTAACTTTTCTCGGCATTGACTTTTATTTTCTCGACATTGACCTTCTAGTGAACTATCTGTGATAGATAAACAATGTATCACTTTTCCAAAGTGCCAAATGATCAAGTACCCAAGTGTATACTCATAACTCAACCATTTCCTTAGTGTTCTTCTTATCCCATTCTTTTCAAATCTTCATCAATTAATGGATAAGGTACTCAAACATACAACGATAGTCTCACCAATTAAGGTTTGACATCAATGACAAAGTAACAATTGTCTACATTGTAGCAATCTTTCCAACAGAAGAATCCTACAAATTCTATTTGTAAGGAATTTAAATTAGGCAAGAAGACGACAGTTACTTTCCATTACAAACCTGAAAATTCTAATGGATTGTTAGAGCTTTCTCATACTGAATTGTTTTGTCCTTCTAAGACAAGAATATTTCAAGGAGATATATACTTTATATTTCTCATTGATAATTACTCAAGGATGGTATGGTGATTTTATTGAAAGAAAAATTTAAATCCCTTAATAAGTTTAAGATATTCAAGTTTATGGTTGAGAATGAGACAAAGTTGAAGCTCAAATTCCTAAGATCTAAAAGAAGAGGTGAATTCACATCAAGTGATTTCAATACTTTTTGTGAAATCCATGTAATGAGGAGATATTTTATACTCTATAGATCCCATAAAAAAATAGAGTGGTGGAAAGGAAGAATATATCAATTCTAGACACTACTAGGACTATGACGCTTGAGAAGAATGTTTTGCATATGTTTTTAAGAGAAGTAGCTAGCACTACAGTATACACTCTTAACCGAGTGAAAATAAATAGTGAAACATGTAATAAACCTTATGAAATTTGGTGTGGAAGTGTTCCTATTGTCAAGTAATTTAGAAGTTTGAGTATTAAATGCTACATTAAGATACATGAGGACATAGGCATGTTTTATGCAAGGAAGTGATGAAGGTATACTCCTTAGCTACTCTACAAAAATTAAGACATATAGGTGTTATAACAAGAGCTTGAAGAATGTAGTTGAGAGTGCTAATGTGAAGGTGGATGAAAGACTTTAGAATCTATCTAGGTGTTGTTGAATTATTTGTGATTATCAAAATGACAATGGTTATCAGATACTAATGCAACAATTTCAAACCTAAGCTCCTAGTACCACAATAAATAAACATGATGATGCCTACACAATTGGATAAAAGGAAGAAACAAAATCATTTAATAAAGTAGAAGACACCAAGATATGTAAGATTGAATAACGCATAAAATCAACTTATTCATGAAAAGAAAAAAGGGTTTTCAAATTGGGAGAAAGATTGCTCAAGATCATATGTGCTTAATATCATAGGTTGAACCAATTAACAATGATTAGACTAAAGTTATTAAGAAATATATTGTGACAAAAAATGACCATGTGGAGAAGATCATGATAAGAGTAGCATAAATTGAGGCATTTCTTCAAAGGAATAACAATGGTGTCAGACTTGTGAAAGGACAATGTTCTAAATCTACACAAGACAAGCCCAAATTTTTTTTTTAAAAGAAGAAGAAAAAGACTAAGAAGAAGAAAAATAATAAAACAAAGAAAAATACTAAGAATAATTTTGCTAGACTACTTAAACCTTACTAATTCAATGATAAGTGCTTTACTTGTGGTAAGTTTGGTCATATATTTGTGGTTTGCAGAAAGAAAAAATATTTTTCTCGATGTGAAAGGCATAATCATGCCTCAAGGATATGTATTGGTCTGAAAGGATGAATGGTGTTGTAAGAAGGGAATGAGAAATATTATCATGTGCTACAATCAAGGATGAAGACAGTAGATAAAAAATTATTATACATTTTAGGTGTAACATATCTACACAGATTTCCAAACATTGCAAGAACAAGAAAGTGCAAAAAAGTTATCTAGTGGAAAATGATAAGAATATGTAGGCGAATGATGATGAAAAGATGAAGAAAAGAGGGAAAAATAAGAGGGTGGAGGGGATGAATTAGTGATCTAATAATTTTAACCTTATTGAATCACTTTACCAATATCTTAAAGCTTAAACTACAAAAAAAATGCATGGACATAAGAACAAAACTGTAACACATTATTTATTTTATGTTTCATTTCCTAAAAGTAGAATCCAAATCTCAAATAAAATAAGGATAATAAATGATATACCTATTAACATGTTGAATCAATTGATTTTACCCCTTAAAAATATTTTATTTATTTGGGCAATAAGATTTTTGTTAGCATGTCAGTCCTTTATAACTATCTATCTTGAAACTGCCACTCAAAAGTGTATAACTTATATGTGATGAAAGATATTGCTATAAAAATTTGGGATTAAAATTAATATACCCTGATTATTCTTCTCTTATTTATGCACTCCAAAATAATAAACTAGTATCCTTTTCAATCCAAAAACTATTTTTGTTGTAAGAACATTATGCCCTATTTCCTATACTTAAGTAAAATTAGATATGCAACTTGATATGATCTTCTAATGAATTTTGAATGTGGAGATAAGATCTATACATCATGTTATTTTAATCAATGAAAAAATTCTACCTATTCGACCATATCTCTTTCCATCTTTCCAACAACACCCCCCGCCCCTTTGCATTGATTGCAACACTTAGTGAAAATTTATGTAAGTGTTACACTTCAAAAATATGTATGGCATTTCACTCTGAAAAGATTCTTCCAAAAAGTTATTCGAGATTCCCCTTAGATATATCTACATAAATTTTTATTTATATACTCCCCCTTTGACATCTATGGTAAAGGGTTGAGACATTATGCCAATAAATCAATCAAAAACTTGTTACAAAAACTTTAAAATAGATAATTGTCGCATATATGCAAACAAAAACTACTTTCTTACATAATTTCAATACTATTTGCACATATGGTTTTCAATGATTGCAAATCCATATCCCATCCTTATCTTAGAATGTGGAAAATGGATACATGTTCATGAAATATATAAGAAATTGTCTCTTGCTTCACCAAATTAGTTGGTTCGAAGGCTTTTATGGATTCTTCAAATTCCTTCAAATCATAAGAAAGTGTGTGGGTTTGGTTACAATTAGATTTATCATCTCATATTGTACTTTTCTTTCTTGAGACTCATATTTTTGTCAATTAATGGTAAAACTTAACTCTCTATGGAAGATACGGAAGCATGGAAGTGATCAAAATTTTGTGCAATATTCTCTATTTCTTTTACATATTCCTTTATTTTCTTCTCAAAAATTTCCAAAACCTTATTGACATAAATACATGATCTATATAAAATGCTACCTTTAATAAATTCTTTTTATCTTTTGTATATTTGTATTCAAGATTATTTTTTCATATACTAATGTGTTCTTAAGGTGATCACATATCTTTTCATCAAACTCTTATCTCAAAATATTAAAATTTAGAGCTTAACTCTTCAATTATTTTCTTTAGCTGAATATAGGTACTATCTACTACATTGCTTTAATGTTATGGGATTAGCTTCTCAAAAACATCTGATCCTTCTTTTATCAACTTTTTGTACTATAAGTGACTTTTCAATATCTCTTATTTGGCTTGTGCCTTATAAAATTGAGAGAAAACTTGAGTTTTTGTTTTCGGGAGAGTGTTGATAGATCAACTATTCCCTGGGGTACTTCAATGTCAATAGAAATGATATCCAACCCTATTAATAATGACCTTGTAGTTTCTCTTTCCTACATTAAATTCTTCTCCCTATCAACAGCTTCAATCTTTCTTTCTTCACCTGGTCTTGTACTTTCTCTAGGCAATGGAAGCATATTATTTAAAGGATGCATTACCTCTATAGATTCATTATTTTGGTGTTTAACTTCCTTTCTCACATCATTTTATATTTTGTTTTCTTTCTATCCCTCTTTCTTCTTCTACTTTTCTACCTCTTTTCTTTTCTTCATCTCTTTCTCTTCTTGTAGAATCTCTTTTTTAGGTTCCTCTTCCTTCCCTTGTTCACCCCCTTTATTGACCTGAGGGATTTCCATTACAATTTTCTTAGGCATACCTTCTTGAGTGTTCATTACATAATCAACTAACTTTTCCATGTGAATTTTAGATAAATCTATGTCACATTGCACTACAACTATCACTTGTGAAACTTGTGCAACATTAATCTTGGGTGGTTCCACTTGTATACTCATTATGCTATGTGGTGTGGCTTTTACACCTATTATTTCTTTTGACTTTGTGCACTAGTATGTTTTCCTTTTTCTTTTTCCTGTGTACCTCTTTTTTCTCTTGAGGTTCATGTGTATCAATGGTTTTATCTTTTTCTTTTTTCTCAATTGTAGGAGAACTCTTCTTGGAAAAACCAAGTTGTGGAGCTGAAGAAATTTCTCCTTATTCTTTTGTAATAGTTTCATAATTATTCTTTTCCAAGTATACTTTCATAATATTCTTGGCCTCTTCAATGATTTCATTTTTATTCCCAAGGATGATCCTTTACAATCTTAGTTTTATCCTAAATTTAGGTGAAGACTTCTTGAGAATTAAATTTATTTCTTCTTTACCTACGAATGGATATAGGTCAATTATAACCTTCTCTCTTATTCTCTTGTCTTCACGAGCTACCCTATTTTTGCTTGCATCTATAATTCTAAAAAGACTTCAAGGGACCTCTAACTCTATCTCAATAATTGCCTTTTTGAATATCATTAGATATCTAATCACCACCTCTTTAATCTCTCTCTTTCCTTTATCATCAATCTTATCATTTAATTTTTGTACTAACTTCAATGTACCTTTAGATGAAATACTCTTAACAACATTTACTACTAATATACAATGTTCATCTGATGAAAACTTAATTTCCTTACTTACTTGGTATGGATCATCACTTTATGGTTTAGCTTGCATTTACTAGGAATCACAAGAAAAGATTTGGGGTTTCTTTGGAAGGATTTAGGGAAAATCCCAAATTTCTCAGAGAAGGAGACCTAATAGAGCTAGTAGCCTTTTAGGCCTAATTGTGAAGTTTGATGAAAGAAAATTGTAAATGGAATTATTTGGACTCCTAATACCCCTAGTAGGGTGGATCAAATCCTTTAGAAGCACCTCCACAACTATGTAAAATCATTTCAATAAATTGGAGGTTAGAGCCTTTAAGGTGGTTTAAGGGCTAATGGCTAGTGTTGCAAGATTCCATCAAGTGTTGGCTTGATAGAAGGAAATTTGATGATAGTTGGGTTGGAAAAAAGAACAAAGGGATCCTAAGAAGGTGAATATCCTATAGGTTGCAAGTGGTGGAGATAAGAAATGCTATAATTATTTCAAGAAAAACTAAGAGAATGAATCAGTGAGTTATTCATCTAACCTCCCTATCATATTGGGGAAGGAAGATCTGAGTCTTACCAAGATTTGGTGCAGAGGAAGAGACTCTACCAATCCATTTTATTAGTGAAAACTTGCTAAAGTTACATAGGGGCCAAGAAGAGCCTAAAAATCCTTAATTTCACTCTTTTTTTTTTAGGGCATTGTACGACCAGTTGAGACCTTAGGACCCCAAAAATCCTTGAGGGGTGGGCATATGAACTAGGAATCACAAGAAAAGATTTGGGGTTTCTTTTGAAGGATTTAGGGAAAATACCTGATTTCTTGGAGAAGCACACCTAAGAGGGCTAGTATCCTTTTAGGCCTAATTGTGAAGTTTGATGAAGGACACTTGTAAATGGAATTAGGTGGACTCCTAATACCCATAGTAGGATGGATTGAATCCTTTATAAGCACCTCCACACCTCTATAAAACCATTTAAATAAATTGGAGGTTAGAAGCCTTTAAGGTGGTTTAAGAGATAATGGCTAGTGTTGCAAGATTGCATGAAGTGTTGACTTGATAGAAGGAACTTTGATGATAGTTGGGTTGGAAAAAAGAACCAGGGGATCCTAACAAGGTGAAGATCCTATAGGTTGCAAGTTGTTGAGAGAAGACACCCTAGATGTCTTTCAAGAAAGACCAAAAGATAAATTAGTTCCCAATATTCTCCATAGAGTCTTCAAAAAGTGACTCATGAAATTAACATCTGTGTTAGACACTATACTTAGGAGTAGCCAATGTATTAGCTCTGAGATGCCAAAAACATGGAATGTTGCCAAATATGCAAGAAGGTTGTAAAATATGTAAACTGCCACTATTTGGCATCGTAGGCCTAGAGGGCTAAGGAAAGGTAGATATAGGATTTTTCTAGTTGATAAAGGTCATTAAAAGACCATTTTTTTAGAAATCATCATAAGAGTTTATTTAGTCATTTAGTCTTCAGGCATCTAGTTGACAACATTTTAGGCATTTTTGTGAACATTCTAAATTTGAGGACAGTTAGTTGTTGCATGGTTAGGAGTCATTTTTTTAGTAGTTAAGGTAGGTGGTTTTCTTGGAGAAGTGTGTGGGTGGATGTGAGTAGGACCTCTCGAACAAGGGAAAAGAGAAATATGCATGAAGGAGTTTTTTTTTTGCTATTCGAGCTGTTATAGAGTTCATTTGTATATACAATGAACTCTTTTTATAAGAGATGGCATTACTGTTTGTATGTATTTTTTTTGTGGACTCCAGATGTGCGTTAAAGAATCTTCATTTTATTAGTTATTCTATGATATGAATCAGTTTTAAATTCTTTGTATTTTTTATAGGTGGTTGTTTTGTGACGGTGAGAAATCATGCATGCATTTTGGAAAAACTGTTAAAAATCCAGGGACATTAAAAAATGGTCTCAGTGTAGAAATCGTAAGTTTGGATTGCATCATTGGATTTTGATGCGCTTTGGATATGTTTTTCTAATGCAAATTTTGCACATCCTCACCTTTGTCTATAGGTCTATCCAGAATGGCAGAGTTGAAATCCATATTTTTTAGATTGGTTAGTTATTTATTATGTTGTTCAAAGAAAGTGATAGAGTATTGTAGGCCTAGGAAGGAAGGATTCCTTGAGTGACCAATTTAGGTAGTAGGTATGAATACCTTTCAAAAAGATAAGATGCATTAAATGTGTATCGTGAAGGTATGAGATCATCATGTATATGGAGACAGTATAGAAACTATGTGAGAAGGAAGTTAACCACTATGAGTTTGAATAAGAGAGTCATGGTGTTTGGAGTGTATGAGGACATAAGAGAGTTTGGAAACAAACCTTGGAGTATGGAACCATGTTAGATAATATAAATTATTATGTGAAGTGAAGTGGAGGTGTGAGCTAGGGATTTGACCATCAATTGGTCTTGAAAGTTGGTTGAGGCCTGGAATGTATTCCTGACTTAGAGGTCTTTGGAGTGTTGATAGTAGACATTGGAAACTAGCCATAGCTGAAGAGAAGCTTGAAGCACTTTTCCACTTCCATTTAGATGAAAGTGATATCAGATCCACTAATAGATTCTAGTGGGATTTAGTGAAATTAGTAAGCATGTACCTAACAACAAACAAAGAGGGTCATATATGAGGCATACAAAGCCTTTAAATATTCTGAAAGATAAAAGAGAGAACAAGTAGAGACCAAGAAGAAGGAGGAAGAAAGACAACAAGCCATAGAAGAGATCTACATACTATAGAAAAATCTAGAAGACAATGAAGCCAAGCTAATGGAAACTAAGAGAATTTTCCATGCACTCCTAGAGAAAGAACTATTTGAGGAGAAACATCAAGAGGACCAAGATCGTATTGATCAACATAATAAAGTTGCAGACATTGTAGAAGAATGTATTTTTGGGTAGCATAAACAATAAGAAGCAAATGGAGATAAGGGTTAGATGAAGATCCTACAGGAGGATACACCATTGATTTGTACACTTGAAGGACATAAGGTGTCAGAGTGTGTTTCTGATGAAAACAACATAGATGTGATAGCAGAGAAGAAGCCGGTAGGACAAGTTGGTTGTGAGAAGATAATACAAGTTGTTGACCATGACATGTAGGATAGTCCTCAAGGACTTATTAAGATAGAATTCTTAAAGGATTTGGAAGCCATTAGAGAAGGATGACCAAGTCAGCTTGGAACAGTCAAGGAATGCCTAGAACAAATGCACAAGGATAGTTGGAGTACTCTCATGGATGAAGCAATCATCTTAGAGGAAAGCACTACGAAAAATGTTATAGCAAGCATTATTCATGAGAAGACCATGGTGACTAACTTTTATTGAAGCATGGAGAGCTCACATGTTTAAGTGATGATATTTGTGCAGATTTATTCATTTGTTTCAGCATTAAAAGGGAATCATGTTGATTGCCCTATGAATGATCCCAGTACAGGCCTAAAATTGAATGAAGCATGGTGGATTCCTTGGCACAAGTACAAGATATTTGGTTTCTAGTACATAGTGCTAAAGACCCAAGGGTATCCTTTTTGTGTAGGTCACCTAGAAGTGCCCCCAAATTGGAAGACAAGGAAGAGTTCACTTCATAAATGGGACATGAATTCTTTTCCACCCCGGGAGTATGGTGCAAAGCACCCCTTTGAAGACAAGAAGGGTCACATGGTTGATATAAACACATGGAAAGTTAGGATGACCTAGGAGTACATTAAAATGTTATACCATGGCCTTTGAGCTATTGGATGTAATGTATTAACTCTGAGATACAAAAAACATGGAATGTTGCCAAATATGCAAGAAGGTTGTAAAACATGTAAAATGCCACTATTTGGCATAGTAGGCCTAGAGGGATAAGAAAAGGTATAATAAGTTTTTTCCTAGTTGATAAAGGTCATGAAATGACCATTTTCTTGTAAATCCTCATAAGAGGTTGTTTAGTCATTCAGTCTTTAGGCATCTAGTTGGTCCAACATTTTAGGCATTTTTGTGTAATGGCAAAATTTTAGGACAATTAGTTGTTGCATGGTTAGGAGTCATCATTAGAGTAGTTAAGGTAGGTGGCTTTCTTGGAGAAGTGTGTGGGTGGATGTGAGTAGGATCTCTCAAACAAGAGAGGAGAGGAATATGCATGAAGCATTTTTTTTTGTTTTTCTCTCTATGGGTTGTTATAGAGTTCTTTTGTATATACAGTGAACTCTTTTGATAAGAGATGACATTGTTTTTTGTATATATTTTATTTGTGGAATTGAGATTTGGGTGAAATCATATTTATTTTATTAGTTATTCTTTGATATGAATTAGTCTTCAAGTCTTTGTGTTGTGTTATAGGTCGTTGTATTGTGACGGTGAGGATTCATGCATGCATTTTGGAAAAAAATGTTAAAAATTTAGGGACATTAAAAAATGGTCTCAGTGCAGAGCTTGTAAGTTTTGATTCCACCATTGGATTTTGATGCACTTTGGATATGTTTGGATAAAGAAAATGGTGCAAATCCTCACAATAGTGACTGAAGAAACACGCTTGGGTTTGAAAGTTATGAACCTCTGTGTGCGGGTTGTTAGGATGAATTTAGAATAAATAAGAGGGAGGGGGTGAATTAGTTATCCTTAGGTCCACATGTGCGCATATAAATCTTTAAACCAACTTCAACAACTCAGATCTGCTCAACAACAATAAACAACAAAAGCGTGCAATTTACTATACTAATGATATAAGCTTGCAGAAACTTAACAGTAAAACACAACAATAACATTCACACATTTTGATACCATGTTTTAATGTGGAAACCCAATATGGGAAAAACCACTAGTAACATGCAACCAAAATTTCACTCTTTTGAAGTGATGCCCTGTTAGGAGCTAACCCTGTTAAAGGTTACAAAACATACTGTCAAATGTGACCTGGTTAAAGGATTTAATTGCCCTGTCAGGAGTGGCCTTGTTACAGGACTTAGAACATTGTAATCTGAATGTCACCTTGTTCAAAGGATTTATACAATGAATGTTAGGTCAACCTGGTTAAAGGATTTGGACTGATACAATGGTTAGAAAGTAATCAGCAGGTGTGATCTAATACATACAACCTACTTTGCAAATCCATATCCAATTTCAAATCTAATTCTAATTCATTGAGTGGCCTCCATTTTCATCTCAAACTTCAGATCTACTTTGAAATCCTTCAATCAATCACTTTGCTTCTCTTCTCAGCCTTCTCTACTAGGTCTTTACCAATCAGTCAATTAACCATGCAATACTTTGCATTCAACTTCTCCTTGCTTGGATACCATAACAATAACCACAGTAGGTTATAATATACCTCTTCATCTAGGTCAAGTAAATCTTTTTCCGCTTAATCAAGATTTTAGATCTTAGGTTAGGTCATGTCCAATGGATCTTTCCATCATTACATTTAATTTAATTCTCCAATATAGTGATTAATTAAATATTGAATGCATGTGCTAATAACAATTTCCCATGCATTAAATGAGTGTGGACCAATCTTAATTAACAATGCATATCCCAATAAAGTCAACTATGTTGGACATAGATCTCAAATCTCATCAATTAAAAAAATACGGCTGGTTGGCTTCCTTTGTCTCCCTAGACATTTCATAGGTTCTCGACATCATCTTTACTTTACTTGGCATCACCTTTTGCTTTGCTCAGCATCGAATTTTCTTTGCTCAGCATCGACCTTCCAATGAACTATTAGTGATAGATAAACAATGTATCACTTTGCCAAAGTGCCAAATAATCAAGTACCCTAGTGTATACTCATAACTCAACCATTTCCTTGGTCTTCTTGTTATCCCATTCTTTCAAATCTTTATCAATCAATGGAAAAGGTACTTAAACATACATCAATAGTCTAACCAGTTAATGTTTGACATCAATGACAAAATAACAATTATCTACATTGTAGCAATATTTCTAACAATCTCCCTCTTTGGCATTGATGGAAACACTAAAATGTAAACTAATAATTTCCAACCATAGTTACCATACAATCCAAAATGAGCCTGTGATCCTGATATGAACAAATCTTCATTAATGTCTTTTTCTTCATTTTGACTCTCTCTATGTCTATAATCACAGTGAAATGTTTACTGTTATTGTTCAGCTCCCTCTTTCAGTAATATCACCCTTGTATCTATTGTTTTAGAAATAATCTCCCTCTTTGACAACAATGCCAAAGATGTTGTCATCTTCATTATGCAGATTGTTCTGTTATAATCTTTGTATCATGTTGTTCCTGTCATCTTTGTGTATGACTGATCTTCTTTTCTGTTCTTGTCTTCTACTTCATAGTTTGTAGGCACCATCCTAAAAATGTGACTAACTGTGCATGAATGTGTCAAGTGTTCTGATTAAAACATTTGATGCAACATTATCATTTAGCACTAGTTAGCCTCTGCTAGGGGAATTACACCCAATTTATCTCTTAGATACTAATGAGTGTCCTTGGGTAATGCATTTGTAAATATGTCTTTCATTTGTTCCTTAGTGTTCACATATTCTAGTTTCACTTCCTTTTTCTCAACTAGCTCCCTAAAGTAATGATACTTGATAGCTATATGTTTTGTCTTAGAGTGCATTACAGGATTTTTAGAAATATTAATGGCACTTGTGTTATCACAATATATGACAATTGGTTCTGTGATCTCCTCCTTCATACCTTTCAGTAGTATCTTCAACCACACAATGTTTGAACAATTAACTGCTGCTTCCACATACTCAGCTTCAGCTATAGATTGTGAGGTGAAATTCTGTTTCTTTCTTGTCCAAGAAACTATTCTTTTCCCCAAAAGAAAGGCTCCTCTTGTGGTTCTTTTTCTATCATCAACATTACCAGCCCAGTCATAATTAGTATAGACTCTGAGTTCAAACTTGTCATTCCATTTTTAATATAGGCCATAGTCTTCTGTTCCTTTCAAATATCTCAGAACTCTTTTCATTGCCATTATGTGTCTCTTTTGGATCATCAAACAATCTAGTAAAAATTCCAACTTCAAATGCAATATCAGGTCTACTATGTACAAGATTTTGTAGCTTACCAATCATTGATCTATACATTGTTTGATTTACCTCTTTGGTATCATCATTCTTTGTCAACTTATGTCAAGTAGCCATGGGTGTACTCACTGGTTTTGAGTCTTCCATACCAAAAAAATTTAGTATCTCCTTGATATATTTTGATTGAGTAATATAGATATCATTCTTCATTTGATGTATTTGTAAACTGACAAAGAATTTTATCTCACCAAACATAGACATTTCAAATTTAGTCTACATCTCTTTTGAAAATAATTTACATATCATATCTTGTCCAATGAATATGATGTCGTCAACAAAAATTTTAGCCAATAAAATTCATTTACCTTGCTCTATTTTCAAATACAGATTGTTGTTGTCATTTGTTCTTGCAAATCAAATCTTCATTAGATAACTGTGCAATATTTCATACCATGCTTTGGGTGCTTGTTTCAGTCCATAAAATTCCTTGTGTAGTCTTCAAACCATGTTCCTCTTACTTGGGTTGACAAATCCATCATCTTGTTCAATATATACTTCCTCTTCTAATATCCCATTTTGAAATGCTGACTTCACATCTATTTGATAGAATTTAAATCCTTTGTAGGCTGCATATGCAAGCGGAGTTCTTACACCCTCCAATATTGAAACTGGGGTGAATGTCTCTCCATAGTCAATTTATTTCTCTTGTGCATACCCTTTGCATAACAGTCTTTCTTTATTCCTTGTCACCTCTCCATGTTCATTCAACTTATTTCTGAATACCCACTTTATACCAATTAAATTTTTGTTTGTTAGGTCTCGATACTAGTGTCCATGTCTTGTTCTTTTTAATCTTGTCTATCTCTTCATTCATGGCTTGAATTTAGTCTTCATTGTCCAAAGCATCTTTTGCTATCTTAGGCTCAAAATCACAGCAAACATGTATGTTCTATTAATTTGCCTCTTGTCATAATTGTAGAGTCCTTTGCTCCTATGATTTGATTAGGTTTATGGTGCCTTCTTACGTATTTTTCCAAAGTAGGCTCTTTTTCAGCTTTAGTTTGATCATTCAAGTTCAATTCAAGGTGAAATTGTGACTCGACATCTCCATCAGATAGCTCGACAGTCACCTCCTATTGCCTAGCAATTTTGTTTTTTGTCTCGGAAGGTTCAGACTATTGCTCAGCAACTTCATTCTCAATTTCTTTAGAATCCTCCTCTTCAGGATAGGTGAATGATTTGTAAGTTTCAGGCTGAATCATGCTTTCAGCTTCTTTTCTTTCTGCATATTCATCAATTCTAACATTTACACTTTCCACAATTTTTTTTGTGTTAGAATTCAAACATTTGTATGCCTTACTCTTAGTAGAATATCCATGAAATATGTCTTATTCGCATTTAGCATCAAGTCTACCATTTTTGTTATCCTTCAATATAAAAAATCTACTCCAAAAGAATTTAAAATAACTTATAGTAGGTGCATGTCCATACCATAGCTCATAAGGTGTAGAATTTGTACCTTTCTTGACTTGTACTTTGTTCAAGGTATAAACAACTGTACTCACAACTTCTCTCCAATATTTCTGTGCAACATTTTTCTCCATCATTAATGTTCTGGCACAATCCATGATAGACCAATTTCTTCTTTCAGCTATACCATTCTATGGTGGTGTCCTAGGTGCTGACATCTATCGTTTTATCCCTCGGTCATTGCAAAACCTGTTAAACTCATTAGAAATGAACTCACCTCCTCTGTCAGATCTCAGACATTTTAGACTCTTACCTATTTCCTTTTCAACTTTTGCCAAGTACCACTTAAATAATTGAAATGCATCCGATTTTTCTTTGAGAAGCATAACAGTCATCATCCTAGAGTAGTCATCTACAAATAGAATAAAATATTTTTATCTAGTGTAAATTTTCTTACCATTAGGTCCACAAATGTCAGTATGAACCAATTGCAAAATATTCTCAGAAGTATGATTTTTTCTTTTAAAACTAGATTTAGTCATTTTGCCTAATTGACATTGCTTAAACATTGCATTCTCAGGTTTCTTTAACTTAGGCAGCTCTCTAACCTTTTTCAATTGACTTATGCTTAGCAAGATATCAAATTTAACATGACATAGCCTTTTATGCCATAACCAAACATCATTATACTATGCAAACATGCATGTCTCTTCAGATAAATCCAAATAGAACAAGTTACCTTTTGTTTTCCCACCACCTCGAACTAATTCTTCATTGGCATCATAGATCTTTTCTTTCCTGTGATGGAATTCAACTCTATAATAAGAAGTGTTCAACTATGAAACACTCAACAAATTATACTTAAGATCATCAACCCAGTATACATCATCACATCTAATCTTGCTAGTCAATTGAATTGATCCTTTTCCTTTAACTCTACAAGGTGTATAATTACCAAACTTAACATATCCACATTTAAGCTTTCAAATTTTTCCCTATCACCAATCATGTGATGTGAACAATCATTGTCAATAATCCAATGATCACCTTTACTCATATAAGAAATTAGTGCAATTTTCTCATCATCATCAGAATCATCTTTCATTGCAACATACACAACTTCTATATCATTTTCATCAGATTCACTGTCAGAAGATTCTTTAGTTATATAAAAATATTTCTTACCTTTGTCTTTGTAATTGTTGTACTTTCTATAGTCTTGGTTATCCTTTCTATCTTTATACCTACTGTCTCTTCTTTCATCTTTCTTATTCTTGTCACGACATCTAGCAGCAATATGACCAACAAAACAAATAATAGGAAGTTTACCTTTGAATTTTCCTTTTCCTCTAGCTAGTCTCCTTTCCATAAGTACCTCAAGCTCTTCTAGATCATCATCTGAGGTGTCACTGTCACTCTCCACACATTTATTTTCTTTCCTTGATTTGTTGATGACCATTTGTGACTTGAATGTAGATTCAACAGCATGTGGAGTATAGTTGTCCAAATTTGACATCTCAAATGTTGTAAGTCTGCCTACCAAAATTTCTAGAGTCAAATTGTTATTAGGATTACAACTCAGTTCTTGAATTACAGATACTCTAATAGCATAAATAGGAACAAGTGTCCTTAGTACCTTTCTCATGATAGTGTTATCATCAATGGTTCCCTTAGCTCCTATAATAGAATTTACAACTTCATTTATCCTATCATAATATTGCATTATATTTTCTCCTTCTTGAATTTTTAAATCATCAAACTTACCTCTCAAGCTTTCAGATTTGGCTCTTAGTACATTTGTATCATGCCCATAAATGGTTTTAAGGGCATCCCACATCTGCTTTGCACTTGTACAATCCTTGATGTCCTCAAATTCATGATAGTTCAGAGATGATGCAAGTTCAAACATTGCTTGATTACGTTCATGCTTTTCTCTTAATTGTTCATTATTTAGAACTCCAGTAGGGGCTACATATTTTGTTTCAATATGTCATTTAGTAGAATCACCAATACTAGCCAAGTGAAGTTTCATCAAACTTTTCCATGCAGGAAAGTTTTCCTTCTTAATCTTTGGTCCATCCCTTTTATACATCTTGATCTTTATCTCCCAGTACCTTTGAACTTATTCAAGAGAACAAATGCTCTGATACCAATTGTTAGGATGAATTCAGAATAACTGAGAGGGGGGGTGAATCAATTATCCTTAGGTCCAAATGTGCCCATATAAAAATTTAAACCAACTTCAACAACTCAGATCTACTCTACAACAATAAACAATAGAAGTGTGTAGTTTACTGTACTAATGAAATAAGTTTGCACAAACTTAACAGTAAAACACAACAATAACATTCACACATTTTGACACCATGATTTAATGTGGAAACCCAATATAGGAAAAACCACTAGTAAAATGCTACCAAAATTTCACTCTTCTGAAGTGATGCCCTGTTAGGAGCCAACCCTATTAAAGGTTAAAAAACACACTGTCAAATGTGACATGGTTAAAGGATTTAATAATCCTATCAGGAGAGGCCTTGTTAGAGGACTTAGAACATTCCAATCTGAATGTCACCTTGTTCAAAGGATTTATATGATGACAATTAGGTCAACCTGGTTAAAGGATTTGAACTGATACAATGGTTAGAAAGTAATCAGCAGCTGTGATCTGATACATACAACTTACTTTGTAAGTCTAAATCAAATTTAAGCTCTAATGATAATTCACTAAGCGGCCTCCATTTTCATCTCAAACTTTAGATCTACCTGGAAATCCATCAAAAAATCACTTCGCTTCTCTTCTCATCCTTCTCTGCTAGGTCTTTACCAATCAGTCAATTAACCATGCAATACTTTGCATTCAACTTCTCCTTGCTTGGATACCATAACAATAACCACAGTAGGTTATAATATACCTCTCCATCTAGGTTAGATAAATCTTTTTCTGCTTAATCAAGATCGTAGCTCTTAGGTTAGGTCAAATCCAATGGATCTTTCCATCATTACATTTAATTTACTTCTACAATATAGTCATTAATTAAACATTGAATCCATGCGCTAATAAAAGTTTCCCATGCATTATATGAGTGTGGACCAATCTTAATTAACAATTCATATCCCAATAAAATCAACTATGTCGGGAATAGATCTCAAATCTCATCAATTAACAAAATACTACTACTCGACTTCCTCTGTCTCGCTCCGCATTTCACTAGCGCTCAGCATCATCTTTACTTTTCTCGGCATCACCTTTCACTTTTCTCAGCATCGACCTTGCTTTTCTCAGCATCGACCTTCTAGTGAACTATCAGTGATAGATAAACAACATATCAGTTTTTCAAAGTGCCAAATGATCAAGTACCCTGGTGTATACTCATAATTCAACCATTTCCTTGGTCTTCTTGTTATCCCATTCTTTCAAATCTTCATCAATCAATGGATAAGGTACTCAAAAATACAGCAATAGTCTCACAAGCTAAGGTTTGACATCAATGACAAAATAAAAATTGTCTACATTGTAGCAATCTTTCCAACATGTTTCTATCTAGAATGGTAGAGTTGAAATCCACAGTTTTATGATTGCTTAGTTATTTATTATTATTTTTTCTATTGAAAGTGATAGAGTATGTGTAGGCCTATGAACGAAGGATTCCTTGATTGTTTTCTTGATGTAGGAGGTATGAATGCCTTTCAAAAAGGTAAAATACATTAAATGTGTATTGTGAAGGTATGAGATCATCATGTGTATGGAGACGGTATAGAAACTATTTGAGAAGGAAGTCAACCACCATGAGTTTTAATAAGAGATTCATGGTATTTGGAGTGTATGAGAACATAACAGAGTCTAGAAACAAATCTTGGAGTATGGAACTATGTTAGAGCATCTAAATTATGTGAAGTGAAGTGGGGTTGTGAGATAGGGATTTGACCATCAATTGGTCTTTAAAGTTGGTTGAGGTCTGGAATCTACTCCTAACTTAGAGGTCTTTGGAGTGTTAATAGTAGACATTGGAAACTAGCCATAGATGGAGAGAAGCTTACAAAACTTTGACACTTCCATTTACATCAAAGTGGTATCAGAGCCACTAGTAGATTCTAGTGGGCATTAGTGAATTTAGTAAGCATTTACCTAAAAATAATAGAGAGGGTCATATTTAAGGCATACAAAGCCTTTAATTATTCCGAGAGACAAAAGAGAAAAGTAGAGACCAAGGAGAAAGAGGAAGCAAGGCAAAAAGCCATCGAAGAGATCCTCATACTACAAAAAATCTAGAAGAGAATGAAGCCAAGCTAATGGAAACTAAGAGAATGTTCCATGCACTCCTAGAGCAAGAACTATTGGAGGAGGAACATCAAGAGGACCAATATCTTATTGATCAACATAATGAAGTTGCAGGCATTACAGAAGAATATGTTTTGGGGAAGCATAAACAAGAAGAAGCAAATGGAGATAAGGGTCAGATGAAGATCCTAGTGGAGGATACACAATTGATTTGTCCATTTGAAGGACATAAGGTGTCATAGTATGTTGCTGATGAGAACAAAAGAGATGTGATATAAGAGAAGAAGATGCTAGCAAAAGTTGGTTGTGAGAAGATAATACAAGTTGATGACCATTACATGTAGGACAGTCCTCAAGGACTTATTAATAGAGAATACTTAGAGGAGTTGGAACCCATTTGAGAAGGATGGCCAAGTCAGTTTGGAGCAGTCAAAGAAATTCCTAGAACAAAGGAACAAGGATAGTTTGAGTACTCTCATGGATGGAGCATTCATATCAGAGGAAGGCACTACGAAAAACCTTATAGGAAGCATTAGTCATGACAATACTATGGTGACTAACTTTTATCCAAACATGGAGAGCTCACATGTTGAAGTGGTGATATTTGTGTAGATTTTCTCTTTTGTTGTAGCATTGAAAGGGAATCATGTTAATGACCCTATGGATGATCCCAGTAGAGGCCTAAAATTGAACAAAGTATGGTGGAGTTCTTGGTACAAGTACAAGATTTTTGGTTTCTAGTAAATGAAGCTAAAGACCCAAGGGTATCCTTTTATTGTAGGTCACCTAGTAGTGCCCCCAAATTGGAAGACAAGGAAGAGGTCACTTCATCCATGGGACATGGATTCTTTTTCACCCCAGGAGTATGGTGCAGAGCACCCCTTTGAAGACAAGAAGGGTCAGTTGGTTGATGTAAACAGATGGAAATTTAGGATTACCTAGAAGGATATTAAAATGTTATACCATGTCCTTTGAGCCTTTGGATATATTACATTAGCTCTAAGATGCCAAAAATATAGAATGTTGCCAAATATGCAAGAAGGTTGTAAAAGATGTAAACTACCACTATTTGGCATAGTAGGCCTAGAGGAATAAGGAAAGGTAGATATAGAATTTTTCTAGCTGATAAAGGTCATTAAAAGACTATTTTTTATAAATCCTCATAAGATTTTATTTATTCATTTAGTCTTTAGGCATCTAGTTGACAACATTTTTGTCTTTTTTGTGTAATGGTGCAGAATTTGAGGATAGTTAGTTGTTGCATGGTTAGGAGTCAGTTTTGGAGTAGTTAAGGTAGGTGGTTGACTTGGAGAAGTTTGTGGGTGGATGTAAGTAGGATCTCTCAAAAAAGAGAGGAGAGTAATATGCATGAAGGAGTTTCTTTTTTTTCTTTGTACGGGCTGTTATAGAGTTCTTTTGTATATACAGTGAACTCTTTTTATAAGAGATGGCATTGGTTTTTGTATGTATTTTGTTTGTGCACTCCAGATCTGGGTGAAAGAATCTTTATTTTATTAGTTAGTCTTTGATATGAATCATTTTTCAAGTCTTTGTGTTGTGTTATAGGTGGTTGTATTGTGATGGTGGGAATTCATGCATGCATTTTAGAAAAACCATTAAAAATCTAGGGACATTAAAAAACTATTACAGTGCAGAGGTGGTAAGTTTTCATTATCGAGTAGGATTTTTATGTGCTTTGGATATGTTTTTATAAATAAAATGGTGCAAATCCTCACCACAAAAATTAAATAAACATTGTCGAGTTTGAAAGTTATGAACGTCTGTGTGCGGGTCTGTCCAGAATGGCAGAGTTGAAATCCATAGTTTTAAGATTTCTTAGTTATTTATTATTATGTTGTTCAATGAAAGTCATAGAGTATATGTATGCCTATGAAGGAAGGATTCCTTGAGTGACCGGTCAAGATAGGAGGTATGAATACCTTTCAAAAAGGTAAGAAACATTAAATGTGTATTGTAAAGGTATTAGATCATTATGTGTATGGAGATGATATAGAAACTATGTGAGAAGGAAGTTAACCACTATGAGTTTGAATAAGAGAGTCATGGTGTTTGGAGTGTATGAGGACATACGAGAGTTTGGAAACAAATCTTGGAGTATGAAACCATGCTAGAGAATCTAAATGATGTGAAGTGAAGTGCATGTGTGAGCTATGGATTTGACCATCAGTTGGTCTGTAAAGTGGGTTGAGGCATGGAATCTACTCCTGACTTAGAGGTATTTGGAGTTTCGATAGTAGAAATTGGAAATTAGCTATAGCTAAAGAGAAGCTTGAATCACTTTTCCACTTCCATTTACATCAAAGTGGTATTAGAGTCACTAGTAGATTCTAGTGGGAGTTAGTGAAGTTAGTAAGGATGTACCTAAAAAGAAAAGAGAGGGTTGTATATGAGGCATACAAAGCCTTTAAATATTTTGAAAGACAAAAGAGAGAAGAAGTGGAGACCAAGAAGAAGGAAGAAGAAAGACAACAAGCCATAGAAGAGATTCGCATACTACAGAAAAATCTAGAAGACAATGAATCCAACATAATGGAAACTAAGAGAATGTTCCATGCACTCCTAGAGTAAGAACTATTGGAGGAGAAACATCAAGAGGACCAAGATCTTGTTGATCAACATAATGCAGTTGTAGACATTGCAGAAGAATGTGTTTTTGGGAAGCATAAACAAGAAGAAGCAAGTGGAGATAAGGGTTAGATAAAGATCCTTGTGGAGGATACACCATTGAGTTGTCCACTTGAAGGACATAAGGTGTCAGATTGTGTTTTTGATGAGAATAGAAGAGATGTGATAGTAGCGAAGAAGCTGCTAGAAAAAGTTGGTTGTAAGAATATAGTACAAGTTGCTGACCATGACATGTAGGACATTCCTCAAGGACTTATTAAGACATAATACTTAGAGGAGTTGGAATACATTAGAGAAGAATGGCCAAGTCAGTTTGGAATAGTCAAGGACTACCTAGAACAAAGGCACAAGGATAGTTAGAGTACTCTCATGGATGCAACAATCATCCCAGAGGAATGCACTATGAAAAACCTTATAGTAAGAATTAGTCATGAGAAGACCACAGTGACAAACTTTAATCCAGGCATGGAGAGATCACATGTTGAAGTGATGATATTTGTGTAGATTTACTCCTTTGTTGCAGCATTGAAAGGGAATCATGTTGATGGCCCTATGAAGGATCCCAATACAAGCCTAACATTGAATAAAGCATGGTGGAGTCTTTGGTACAAGAAAAAGATATCTAGTTACTAGTACATGAAGCTAAAGACCCAAGGTTATCCTTTTTTTTCAGGTCACCTAGAAGTTTCCACAGATTGGAAGACAAGGAAGAGGTCACTTAATCCATGGGACATGGATTCATTTCCACCCCGGGAGTATGGTTTTGAGCAGCCCTTTGAAGACAATAAGGGTCAATTGGTTGATCTAAACACATGGAAAGTTAGGATGACCTAGGAGGAATTTAAAATGTTATACCATGGAATTTGAGCCATTGGATGTAATAGATTATCTATGAGATTCTAAAAACATGGAATGTTTCCAAATATCCAAGAAGGTTGTAAAAGATGTAAACTGCCACTATTTGGCATAGTAAGCCTAGAGGGCTAAGAAAAGGTATATATAGGATATTTGTAGTTGATATAGGTAATTAAAAGACAATTTTTTTTTTTAAATCATCATAAGAGTTTATTTAGTCATTTAGTCTTTAGGCATCTAGTTGACAACATTTTAGGCATTTTTGTGGAATGGCAGAATTTGAGGACAGTTGGAATGGCAGAATTTGAGGACAGTTAGGAGTTAGTTTTGGAGTAGTTAAGGTAGGTGGTTGTATTGGAGAAGTGTGTGGTTTGATGTGAGTAGGATATCTTGAATAAGAGAGAAGACTAAAAATCATGAAGGATTTTTTTCTTTGTATGGGCTATTATAGAGTTCTTTTGTATACACAGTGAAATCTTTTTATAAGAGATGACATTGTTGTTTGTATGTATTTTGTTTTTGGACTCCAGATGTTGGTGAAATAATCTTTATTTTATTATTTATTCTTTGATATGAATCAATCTTCAAGTATTTGTCTTGTATTATAGGTTTTTGTATTGTGACAGGTGAGGATTCATACATGCATTTTGGAAAAACCGTTAAAAATCTAGGGACATTAAAAGTTGGTCTCACTGCAAAGGTCGTACATTTGGATTATACCATTGGATTTTGATGTGCTTTAGATATTTTTTTCTTAAGCTAATGGTGCACATCCTCACCAGAGAGATTGAAGAAAAAAGGTTGGGTTCAAAAGAAATGAACCTCTGTGTGAGGGTCTTTCCAAAATGGTAGAGTTGAAATCCATAGTTTTAGGATTACTTAGTTATTTATTATTATGTTGTTCAATGAAATCGATAGAATATGTGTAGGCATATGAAGCAAGGATTCCTGGACTGACCAATTGAGGTAGGAGGTATGAATACCTTTCAAAAAGGTAAGACACATTAAATGTGTATTGTGAAGGTATGAGATAATCATGTGTATGGAGATGGTATAGAAAATATGTGAGAAGGAAGTTAACCACTATGAGTTTGAATACAAAATTCATGGTGTTTGGATTTTATGAGACATAAGAGAGTTTAGAAGAAAATCTTGGAATATGGAACCATGTTAGAGCATCTAAATGATGTGAACTGAAGTGGAGGTGTGAACTAGAGATTTGACCATTAATTGGTCTTGAAAGTGGGTTAAGGCCTTGAATCTACTCCCAACATAGAATTATTTGGAGTGTTGATAGTAGACATTGAAAAAAATCCATATCTGAAGAGAAGCTTGAAGCACTTTGCCAATTTCATTGATACAGAGGTTGGATGAATCACTCAGTGATTCATGCTCTTAGTCTTTCTTGAAAGAATTCTAGCGTGTCTTCTCTCCAAAAATTTCAATCTATAGGATCATCACCTTATTAGGATCCCCTAGTTATGTTTTCCAACCCAAGTATCATAAAAGTTCCTTCTATCATGTCAACACTCGATGCAATCTTGCAACACTTGCCATTAGTCCTTAAACTACATTAAAGGATTCTAACCTCCAATTGCTTGAAATGGTTTTACAGAGGTGTGTATGTGCTTCAAAAGGATTCAATCCATCCTAATATGGGTATTATGAGTCCACCTAATTCCATTTACAAGTCACTTTCATCAAACTTTACAATTAGGCTTAAAAGGCTACTAGCCCTATTAGGTCACCTTCTTTGAGAAATCAGGGATTTTCCGTAAATTCTTCCAAAGATACCCCAAATATTTTCTTTGGATTCCTACTTAATATTTCCACCCCTCAAGTATTTTTTGGGTCCTAGGGTCTCAAGTAGCGGTACAATGGCCTAACCAAAAATGAGTTAAATTATGGCTTTTTAGGCTCTTCCTGGCCCCTCTGCATCTTTAGCAAGTTTGCACTAATCAAATGGATTGGTAGAGTCTCTTCCTCTCCAAAAAATATTGGTAAGACTCATATCTTCCTTCTCCAAAAGGAAATTTGTCTCTAAGTAATCACCTCTACAAATTATGTGCACTGCACTGTGGTCTTTCCTAGTTGGGCTCACCTCTAGCTCGCCTAGTGCAAGACTCCAAAAATAGATCATTTGATTTCAAGGGCCCCAAATATTGTAATATGTACACACATGGAGTCTATTCACTATTCCTATAGGAATGTACAATTTTCACATTGGGAAAATGAGCTAGCACTCCATTCTTTACAAACTGCCTAGTTCAGACGAGTGGCAGTGAAGATTATAAACTATTTACAAGATGTGCTTAAAATTAAAAAAAATGTCTATCTAATGAAACAAATAACAAAGAAAATAAATACCCTACATCATGAAAGAGTCACAATCCTAGAAATAATCCATTAAATTATTACTCCAATTAAAAAACCAAAGAATTACATACACAGTCACATATGGTTTCTTGATTTCAAAAATATAGTCTCTACAGTACGCATCCAACCTTTCTCCTAGGTCAAAGATAACCTTAAATACGGTGTTGAATTGGTCATCAACCACTTAGGTAATCTCTTGGATGATATTTCCAATGTTTTTAGAGCAACATTGCAAAATTGCAAAGTTGGGAAATGCTACTTTTGCAACTTTTCCCCATTTCTTGCAAACTATACAAACATGTTTCAATTCTTCACTAAACTTTACCAAAGACCTAATTAAGGGTTAAAAAATTATTCTAACCTATCCTATACCCTATTGAACTCATGATGATGACATAATCATGACACCTGTTGGTGCTTAAATCAAAAAATTGGATTTCCTATGGACTTGCCAATCTAATGTTGGGAAACCCGAGTGATTTGGCCAACTAACAAGTCACAAAAAAGGCAAGGTTGGAACTTCTACAATTTTGGCTCTGCAAAACCAAGGCTGGTGGGCCTATACCTTGACTTATCCTTCAAGTTACAAGGATTTTTATAGCAGATAAGAAACACTTCAACCTTCTCTCTCAAGTATGGCAAGGAACTTGAAATAAATCTAATAGAAAGCTATATATCGTGAACTGTAAACTAAAATACTTTAAGTAATTGAAAGAATGTTTAGTAAATGTGTATGTAATTTTAAATGAACAGATAGATAAGATATCACAAAACTATAAACAATGAACTGAATAACTATAATCCAAATAATGATTAGACC
>MU228217.1:1160798-1179145 GCA_018584345.1 Thuja plicata
TTTGAAGAAGTTCTATTGGTTTATCTGAGGGACTAATTGTAAAATTATAATGAAACTATTACACATGTGAAAGAAAAAGGACTTATCTTTATTGATTTTGAAAAAATAGTACATCCAGGTCCATGTTTATACTTGATGATTAAAAACTATCAAAATATGTGAAATTGTATTATATTGTATTCCTTTACATTTTATATTATGTATATATATGTTTTTAAGTATCTTTTACACCTCTTTAAGGTGAAAAGACACAAACCTTATTATAAATTATTTTGAAAAAACAATAAACTATCTAAAAAATAACTACCTAACTTTCGGATTTGTCTTTGGTCAAAAATCCAAAATATATCATGAAAAGATAAGATTTTTTTTGGAGATAGGAAATTTGATTTCCCAAACTGGGTCATTTTTAGATCTTTAAAATTCAACCATCTTCAACCTCTGTCAGAATCATCTTTGCAGTAAGATGAAATTCTAGCATTTTTTGAAACCTTCGCTTACAGAATTTTGATTGTTCCTATCACAGAGCTTCCTTCCTTAATCCATCAACTTTTAATTGAAAATTAATATAGTTTTGTATCCCATTTCATGTACTCCACCATATCATCAATTATTCGGCATAGAGTTTAGGATTCCATTTTTTAGAGTTTTATCACTTTATAGGACTCCAAATTTTGCCAAAAATTGAGAGCTCCAATAGCACACGTGCCAATTAGAAGGCTTTACAAATTCTTAGCCTTAATTGCACTTCCTAAAAGGTCCTAAAACTCAAAATAACCACAACTTATCCCACCTATTTTGTGGTCAACATGACCTTCAAAAAAACACAAAAAAATTCCCTAAGGGTCACCCACAACTGAACTAAAATAGATTGTTTAGTTTTCCTAGGAAACCTATGGGTGCTCCTGGACCATTCTCCCCCTCTGCACAAATGCTAAGGAATGTGGGGTGATATCAGAGACAAATCAATGCCATACTTCATGAAATGAGCTTCTTCAAACCATGTAGCCTCAAACTCTAGTTTTTCCTTCCCTGTATGAGGTGTTCCATGTACACCTTGTTCCTAGTAGACCTCTTCACTCTGGATTCCAAGATCGTGTCTTCTTGAAGCTTATCTTTAGGAGGTAAGACTTTATTACTCACATCCTCTAGTATCTCCTTACTATTCTCATTCACTTTTGTCAGTGGTCCTTTGTATTTGATCAAATCAGGTACATTGAATACTGGTGAAATGCCTAAATCTTCAGGAAGCTCCACCTTGTAGGCATTCTTTCCATACTTAGCTATTACCTTACATGGTCCTACTCTCTTCATTTGAAACTTTCTTGGAATTCCTTTCTGCAATCTAGACTTGTTTAAATGGACCATAACATAATATCCCACAACAAATTATATATCTTTCCTAGATATTTCAACCTTACCTTTTAGTTTATGAGTAGCCTCTATGATTCTCTTCTTCACCTTCTCTTGTATCTCCTTCATTGTTTTAGTGAAGTTCTCTTCATGGAAAATTCTATGTTCCATAGCTCTTAGATCGCTAAGCTCACATACACCCCTTGGATGCATTCCATATACTATCTCAAAAGGACTCCTCCCTATTTTCCTATTCTCACTATCATTGTATGCATATTCAACTTGTGGAATGATCAAGTCCCAAGTCTAACCATACTCCTTACTTACGCATATAAGAAGGTTACCTAAAAATCTATTGATCACTTTATTTTTACCATCTATCTTTGGATGGTAAGCTGAACCAAAATAAAAATTAGTTCCCAATCTTCTCCATAGAGTCTTCCAAAAGTGACTCTGTCAGACAATATACTTAGGGGTAGCCCATGTATCCTCCCAATCTCCTTGAAAAAGAGAAGAGCAATGTAGCTAGCATCATGAGTGGTCTTACAAGAAATTGAATGACTCATCTTTCTAAATCTATCTACCACTATGTATAAACATTATCCAACCCTGTCTTAGTCTTGGGAAAACCAACCACAAAATCCATGCTAATGTACTCCCATGGTATTTTGGGAATTGGTAAAGGTTGATACAAACCTGTATTACTAGCTCCCCTATTGGATTTCATACAAACCACACATTTCTCCACATACCTTTTGACATCTCTTGGCAAATTAGGCCAATAGTAAAATCTCTGTAATAACTACATTGTTTTGTTCATGCCAAAATGTCTACTTAAGATACAATTGTGCTTCTCCTAAATGAGATTTTCTCTCATTGATCCTTTGGAAGCACATAATTGATTTCCCTTCAAAAAAATTTGACTCTGTAATGTATACTTTGAAAATTGATTCTCAAAATGATTCTCAAAATTAGAGCATACCTCATATGCTTCAGAGAAGTCTCTATCTTCTCCATAGAGATCCTTTAAACTCTCTATCCCAATGCTTTGAAATTGTACTTCTTGCATTGTTACCATCCTTCTACTTAGTGCATCTACCACCTTGTTCAACTGTCCCTTCTTAAGCTTGATAGTGAATGTAAATGCTTGAAGATACTACATCCACTTCAAGTGCCTATTATTTATCTTTTCTTGCATGTTGATGTAGCTAAGTGCCTGGTTATCTATAAACACTACAAAATCCTTACGTAGGAGATAATGTCTCCACTTTCTAAGAGACTAAACTAGAGCATATATCTCTAAGTCATAAGAAAATTACTTCTTCTTTTCCTCATTGAGATTTTCACTAAAGAAAGCTATAGGTCTACCTTCTTGGCTTAGTACTCCTCCTACTACAATGCCACTTGCATCACAATCCAATTTTAATAGCTTATCAAAACTAGGTAAGATAAGGATGGGTTGGGTAGCCACTTGTTGCTTCAACTTCTCACTATAATTCCCTACTTCTAAAGTCTATCTAAACTTAGTTTTCAACCCTCCTTTAATAGTGTCTAGCACTAGTGCACAAATTCCATTAAATATTCCTATAAAATTCCTATAAAATTGAGCTAACCTATGAAAGCTCCTTACCTTTATCTCTATGGTTTTTTTAAGCTAATTTAGAATATCTTCCACTATGCTTGGGTCCATCTTCAATCACCCTTGGGATACCACAAACCCCAAATACACAAGCTCTTTCTTGAAGAACTCACACTTTTCTAGATTGATTGATAACTTCTCCTCTTGCAAACTTTTGAGTATCATCTCCACATGATTCAAATGTTCCTTTGTTGTCTCACTGAAGATGGGTATATCATCTAGATACACTACCACTAATATTCAGGTGAAATCCTTAAGAACTTCATTCAAGAGCCTCATGAATGTGCTAGGGGCATTTGAAAGGCCAAATGGCATAACTCTTCACTCATACAACTCATCAGTGGTCTTCCATTCATCCCCATATTTGATTCTAATTTGGCGGTGCCCACTTTTGAGGTCCAAATTAGTGAAGTACTTTGCCCCTCCAAGATAGTCCATCAAATCCTCAATTCTAGGAATATGGAATCTATATCTAATTATAATCCTATTAATAGCCCTAGATTCACTGCAAAGTCTCCACTTACCACCTTTCTTGGATGCTAAGACATGAGGTATGACACATGGATTGATGCTCTTCATGATTACTCCTTGGTCTAATAGCTCATGCACTTGTATATCCACTTCTTGGTTCTTCTCTGGTGTGAGCTTGTATGTTTCTTTATTTGGCAATGAAGCCCCTTGTATGAAATCAATTTGATGAATGATATCCCTTTTAGGAGGTAATGTTGTTGGTGTCCCATCACTGACTATGTCCTTGAACTTTCCAAGTAACTTATCGACTTCTTCTGGTATAGGTGCTTGAGTGACCTTTTCCTCTTCTTTGGGTGTCACCACTATGGCATACCCTTCACCTCCTTCTTGTTAGAATGTGTTTAGGAAATCCTTTCCACTTCTTAACAAGACACTAGGGGTCTTTGACTGTGTTTATTCCTCCTCTAATAGAGACTGTAATTTAAATGTCATACCTTCCTTCTTGAACTAGATAGTGTTCTCTTTTCCAACATAGATGGCTCCTCTATCATATTTCCATGGCCTGTCCAATAAGAGATTGGATGCATCCATAGGCAACACATCACAAATCAACTTGTCTTTGTATCCTCCAATGGAGAATTCCACCCAAGTCTTCTCATTCACAAGGACTCTTTTCCCTTTATTCAACCATGTCACTTTGTATGGATTAGTATGGGACACCTTCTCCAACTTAATATTCTTCACTTCCTCCTCTAAGATGATGTTATCAGTGGACACTAAATCAACTATAACTTTACACATTTTCCCAAGTATTTTTCATCCTACTCGGAATAAGGATCTTTTTTTTTTCTCCTCCTTGACTAGTTGTGTGATTAGGACCCTTCTAAACATCAATTTCTCTCCCATTTATGATTCAAGATGACTAATCTTTTGTGAATTGACACTCATGGTGTCTTCTTGAACATATCCTATCCACTTCTCTATGTTAGAAGAATTTTCTTTCTCAGGGAACATATAAGAAAGATGACCCATTTGTCCATAGTTATAGCTTTTCATACTAGAAAATTGGGAATTAGCTTTACCTGCTCCTCTTCCTTTGTTATAACCCCCTTGAGTTCCTTTAAATATTCCATGAGCTCCTCTAGGAGTGGTCTCATTACCCTGCTCTACAAGTTTAGTCTCTCCTTGGCTTCTCTCATTAGTCCCTCTCCCTTGGTATCCTCCTATATGTCCTCTTTGATCCCTTCCTCTTCCTCTATTCTTGAAAGTCTGATCTTGCCTTCATCTACTCTTTTCTTTAATCTTTATAGCTAATTGATAACTTTGGTGCACTATTTTAGGACTGTGAAGAGTCATCTCTTCTTGGAAATTCCACTTCAATCCATTAAGGTATCTAGCCACCTTAAGAATTTCATCCTCTAAGACATTTTTTCTCATGCACAACTTCTAAAATTCCTCAGTGTAGGAATTGACATCAAGATCCTTCTATCTTAAGCTTCGCCTCCTCTTGTGTAGTTGGATTTAATTATCATCCAACATGTATGCATCCTTTACTTTGTTAACCATTCCCTCCCAAGTTGAAACTGGTTTCTTACCTTCCTTTTCTCTCTTTGACTAAATGAACTTCCACCATGTCAAAGAAGAGCCTCTAAGCCTTGATTTTTCTACTTTGATCTTCTGAGCTTCTATAACCCTATCACATTCAAGTGATTTTTCGTGCCCTTAATCTAATCCATAACTAGATCTCCCTACATCTTCCTATTGCATAGTGGTTTTCCTTCAAGTGCCTTTCCACTCATAGCCTTCAATGCCATCAAGAAAGGCTCCTCTTGAAATAAAGGGTCAAGTTTAGGGGTCTTGTCTTCCTCTGCAACCTCTTTACCCTTAAATTATTTCCCTTCCAATTTTTCACTCACCTCATCAGTCTTGGTCTGCATTGCACTTAGTACTTGTTCAAGTTGAGTTATTCTTTCCGTTAATATATTATTATCTTCCTCCTGTTTGTCAACCTTCTTGGCCAATTCCACATTATTCACCATGATTGGGGACCCACTAGAATCATAATCTGACATGCACTAACAATCCCAAATCTTTTTGGGGCTCTGATACCAATCTGATAGGGAGGTTGGATGAATTACTCTCCGATTCATGCTCTTATTCTTTCTTGAAAGACTTATAGGGTGTCTTCTCTCCACCACTTGCAATCTATAGGATCTTCACCTTATTAGGATCTCCTGGTTCTTTTTTCAACCCCAACTATCATCAAAGTTCCTTCTATCAAGTCAACACTTGATGCAATCTTGCAACACTAGCCATTAGCCCTTAAACCACATTAAAGGTTTCTAACCTCCAATTTATTGAAATAATTTTACAGAGGTGTGGAGGTGCTTCTAAAGGCTTCAGTCCATCCTACTAGGGGTATTAGGAGTCCACCTAACTCCATTTACAAGTTTCTTTCATCAAACTTCACAATTAGGCCTAAAAGGCTACTAGCCCTACTATGTCTCATTCTTTGAGAAATCACAGATTTTCCATAAATCCTTCCAAAGAAAACCCAAATCTTTGTTTGGGGTTCCTGGTTCACATACCCACCCCTCAAGAATTTTTGGGGTCCTATGGTCTCAATTGGCCGTACAATGCCCTAACAAAAACTGAGTGAAATTAACATTTTTAAGGCTCTTCCTGGCCCCTCTGAAACTTTAGAAAGTTTTCACTAATAAAATGGATTGGTAGAGTCTCTTCCTCAACACCAAATCTTGGTAAGACTCATATATTCCTTCTCCAAAATGAAATTTGTCTCTAGGTAATCACCTTTATAGATTAAGTGCTTTGCACCATGGTCTTTCCTAAATAGGCTCACCTCTGGCTGACCTAGGGAAAGACTACAAAAATATCTCCTTTTCTTTCAAGAGCCCCAACTCTTTTCATATGTACACACATTGAGTCTAGTAACTATTCCTAAAGGGCCATACAATTTTCACTATGGGAAAATGAGATAGCACTCCATTCTTTACAAACTCCCTGGTTCAGACCAGTGATCGTGAGATTTCAAACTATTTACAAGAAGTGCTTAAAATTAAAAAAAAATCTATCTAATGCCACACAAAATCAAGAAACTAAATATCATACATCATGCAAGATTCACAGTTCCATAACTAATCCATTGAAGTATCAATGCAATACAAAAAACAAACAATTACACACAGTCACATATGCTTTCTTGATTTCAAAAAAATAGGTCGTACAATAGGCATCCAACCTTGCTACCAGGTCAAAGTTCCCCTTAAATAGGGTGATGAATTGGTTATCAACATCTTAGAGCATCTCTTGGATGAGTCTTCCAAATTTTCAAATGTTATCGGAGTGACATTGCAAAATTGCAAAGTTGCAAAATGCAACTTTTGCAACTTTTCCCCATTCCTTGCAAACTATACAAACATGTTTCAGTTCTTCACTACCTTTACCAAAGACCTAATTAAAAGTTTAAAAATTATTCTAACCTATCCTAGACCCTACTGACCTCATGATGACATCAACATGACACATGTGCCAATTAGAATGCTTTACAACTTCTTAGCCCTAATTGCACTTCCTAAAAGGTCGTAAGACTCCAAATGACCACAAATTATCACACCTATTTTGTGGTCAAAATGACCTTCAAAAAAACACAACAAAATTTCCTAAGGCTAACACACAACTGAACTAAAATAGATTGCTTAGTTTTCCTAGGCAACCTATGGGTGCTCCTGCACAAGAAATACTCTCCCGTATCTTCTTAACTTATGTTTTCTTCTTAGTATGACTCCTCTACTCCACTTTCATCTTTTCCTCTCTAATAATAGGGACCATATTCTCTTTGTCTACATAGGAAGTGGAGATGGATTTTGTTGCTTTATAGTTGTGCTTCTTTTTGTCTAGAAGGATATGTTGGATTTTTCAGAAATTAAAGCTTCTATTCACTATTGACTTCCCTACAATTCCCTATTTTGTTTTTGGTTGAGCTTACTTGAGTTGTTCAAAAGTATTTACTATAGCTCTATCTACTTCTCCTACCATTTTTGTTACTCTTCTTAATATTGCTAACATCTAAACTGTTGTATGCAAATTAATACTCTTCTCATCATAAGTTCCAAATCTCTCCATAGTGTCATCTCTTGGTGCTTTAAATGAGGAATATATGTATAAAATCAATATTTATTAACTTACTTCATAACCTATTCATAACATCCACGAATCCATGGGTTCTACTACCTCTATTATACATTTTTTTCTATCTAACATGAAACAAATTTTGTCTTTATACTTTTCAACTACATATTTAGGGATTTTGTCCCTATAATGCATCATACTCTAAAATGTCTTAAAATAGCCCCAAATCACATTGATTCTTGTGTTCTCATTCATCATATGCATCATATTTCTTATCTTCTCCGCTAATGTCTTGTGAGTTTACCATTGAATTAGCCCAGTGTAAGAAAATTCTTCCATGAAATAGAAGAATAGGTAAAAATGAGTTTACCATACTTAAATACATTCTTCTTGTCCTTTATCCTTTCAAGGTTTTCAATCAGATGTGACCTCATGGTTGTTGAAAAATCATATATATTCCCTTCCTTAAGAATCTCATATTTTTTATAAATTATAGTTGCGGATAAAGAGTTAATGCTAAATGCATATTATACCTTGTACCCTATGATCATAGAAGAAAGCATGACAATATATTCATTTATGTTACTAATTTACATTCCTCTCTTATTTGCAACAACTACACTAACATTGTGTACCACATCAAACTTAACTCCCTTTAGCATGGGTACCTCTCTTGATAGGTCTTTTAAAGAGGGAATAACAACTTCTTGTGTGGCTATCTCAAAAATGTCAAAACCAACACACTGTAGATGTGTTATCATTTTGTTTTTCCAATCCAGATAATTTTCTCCATCGACTTAGGGCTCTCTTTTCTGAAGTAAGACATTTGATCTACCTTAAGTTGTTAGGCTTCTTCTTCAAGGCACTTGGCTTTGATACCAATTATTAGAATAGTCCCAAAGGATAACTGAGAAGGGGGGGAATCAGTTATCAAACAATTTAATTATTTTATCTCATTAACACCAGAACATAATAAAGTAAATACACATTCAGATAACACAATAGACAACACCACAATTTGGTTATGGGGAAACCAAATGGTAAAAACCCCGGTGGGAATTAACACCCATAATTAACTAAACTTGTTTATAATAATCCCTGTTAGAAGATCTTGCAACCCTGTTAGGAGTTGTTCTTTACAATGCAATAAGTATAGTGACCTGGTTAAGGGTCTGACCCTATTAGGAGTCTTTTACAAATAACCTAGTTAAGGGTGATGACTCACTATCCAAAAGCTCATTGCTTAAATGGTGAAGGCTACAACCTTTAGAAGAACATATATTCTCTATATCTAATGATGAACTATAGAGTAGACATGTTGTCTTGATCAGTTCCATTATATTTTAATCTTTCACTTCTTCTTCACATAGATCCTTGATGAATGAAACTCAATTGATATTATGCTCTGCACTTTCCTGTATCTTTTCTTATCATTCACACTTAGCATTCGAAAAATGACTTGCTATAAGTATCTTCTTCAAAGTATAAGATCAAGGGACCTGTTAGAAAACTCTTCATAACATCCTTGTTGGCTTTACTAATCATGCAAGCATAATTACAACTATGTAATATAGACTGAATAGACGTGACACTTCACTAAATCAGCCTCACCAATTTAACTCTAACTTTTCAATCCTATTGAAACACCTTTGGTGTCTTTAGATAATTATCATCAACTCATAACTAAACATGAATATACACATGTATATCCTGAAGATAGGTGCAACTCAAGATCCAATGAAATAAGTCGGCTCTATACAGACAAACTCCAGAAACTGTAACTGCCACTAAACACAATTATACATCACAATTGAAACTTCATATCTGAGTCTGTGTGTATGAAAAAACCATAAACAACATGTCTACAACATCAATATAACCACACAAGGCTTGATACCATCATTATGATAAGTAAATAAAGAACATTGCTATATATTATATGTTGTCATCAATGAAAAACATACAATCAACTAGCTGCTAGACGTAAATCTCCAACAATCTCGCCCTTTGACATTGATGGCAACATATGATATTAAAAACATCTTTAGTACCTGGTGTCTTCTTTCTTTTTACAATCTTCTCAATATCCTCATAAAATATTTCTCTACACTATTGTAGCTCCTTTGTTTATGTTTATACTCCCCTAGAGTATATGCTCCCCATTACTATATACTCCCCCTTTGACATCAATGGCAAAGGGCACCATAAAATATTTAAGCACAGGTATTACTCCAGAAGTAGAGTAGTCAACCATTCATCAGTCACTTAATGACTGATGTTCTTGATACTTTATCTAATTAGACTCATGAGATGGAATTAATCCCAACTTCTCCCTAAGATACTCAAAAGTATCTTTTGATAAAGGCTTTCTGAAAATATCTACCAATTGTTCTTTGGTGCTCACATAGTCCAATTTTACTTCATTATCTGTGACTTTTCCCTAATAAAATGGTATTTAATCTCAATGTGCTTTGTCTTTGCGTGCATCACAGGTTTCTTAGACATGTTAATAGTGCTGGTGTTATCATAGTGAATAACAATAGGATAGTCAACTTGTATACCAAAATATTTAACCATCTGCTTGATCCAAACCATTGTTGAAAAATTCAATTCTATTGCAATATATTTAGCTTCTACTGTCGACTGAGAGATACAATTCTTCTTCTTTCTTACCCAAGAAACCAACCTATCTCTAAGAAATACTGCCCCTCCAGAAGTACTCTTCTTGTCACCAAGACAACCTACCCAATCCGCATCTATATACACATGAAGTTTTATATTCTCTGATTTAGGATACCATAAACCATAGTCTATAGTTCCCTTTAGATATCTGAATATTCTCTTTATTGCCATTAAGTGATTTTATTTTGGTTTAGCTACAAATCTTCCAACAATGCCAACTACATTAGATATGTTAGGTCTAGATTGAGTAAGATATATAAGTTTTCCAATCATAGACTTATATAATGTCTTATCAACTACTGCAAAATCATCTTCTTTAGAAAGCTCGCTTCCAGTTATCATAGGAGTGCATACTAGCTTACAGTCTTCCATGTTGACGGTCTTCAATATTTCCCTTACATATTTGGACAGATTTATGAATATTCCTTTATCTGTCTACTTTACATTCAATACCAAAAAATATTTTATAGGACCAATCATGCTTATTTCAAATTCATTTTGCATTTCTTTTGCAAATTCTGAACTAAGCTTGTCATTACCTCCAAAGATAATGTCATCAACAAATATGGAAACAAGTAATAGTCCATCAAGTGTCTCTCTTATGAATAGGTTACAATCTACTGCTCCTTTTTTAAATCCAATCCTGGTAAGATAACCATCTATTCTCTCATACCAAGCTCTTGGGGCCTATTTAAGTCCATAAAGTGCTTTCTTCAATCTAGATACCATATCTATCTTATCTCATAGATTGAATCCTTGAGGTTGTTCTATGTATACTTATTCCTTCAAGTCACCATTCAGAAAAGCTGATTTAACATCCATTTGATATACTTTAAAATTCTTGAATGTTGCATAAGCCAAGAATAACTTTATGGCTTCAAGTCTGCTCACAGGGGAAAATGTGTCAGTGTAATCTATCCCTTCCATCTGCACATATCCTTTACACACTAGTCTTTCTTTGTTTCTGACCACTGTACCATCTTCATTCATCTTGTTCTTGAATACCCACTTTGTTCCAATCACATTTTTTT
This sequence comes from Thuja plicata, assembly GCA_018584345.1. NCBI lineage: Eukaryota > Viridiplantae > Streptophyta > Pinopsida > Cupressales > Cupressaceae > Thuja > Thuja plicata. The sequence goes on from MU228217.1 coordinate 1,172,124, forward strand.
CACTGGGTCTAGGGACCAATTCCCATGTATCATTTTTTATTATTTTATCTATTTTGTCTTCGATTGCTTTCTGCCAATCAGAATCCTTGCAAGCATCTTCAATATTTAAAGGTTCAATCTGTGAAATTAATCATACCTCTTCATCCATTATTAAACTTTTTGATTTTGATATAGTCAAAACACTACTACTCTCATCTCCAATGATATCATCCTTTGAGTGATACCTAGATGTGAACTTTGAAATTTTTGGTGTAACATCCTCATCTATAATCTGTGATACTTCTTTGCTTGATTCAGGTTCATTACATGAAACATCAATGCAATCAAACATTTCTTCAACAACAGTATCTTTACTAGTAGGCCTGGGTTCATCCTCAATCATAGGTGCATATTCATAACACCTTTCTTGAACCATGAAATTCTCATAAATCTTTACATGAGTGCTTTCAATTATCTTCTTTAATCTCAAATTAAAACATCTGTATGCTTTGCTTTTAGTAGAGTAACCAAGGAAAAAACCTTCATCACTTCTAGCATCAAACTTACCAGCACCATCATCTCTCTGGATGTAGCACTTGCTACCAAATATTCTAAAGTATTTTATTGTAGGTACATTACCAAACCAAATTTCATAAGGTGTCTTATCCACACCTGGCCTTAGTTGTGTTCTATTGATAGTATAGACTGTTGTATTACATGCATCTCTCTAATAGGTGTGTGCAACTTTTCCTTCAATCATCATAGTGCACACTGTATCAAGTATGATCCTATTCCTTCTTTATGCTATCCCATTATGCTGTGGGGTTCTTGGTGTACTCAACTATCTTTTAATTCCATGTTCTTCACAGTAGTCATAAAATTGGTCAGAGGTGTATTCTCCTCCTCTATCTGATCTCAGACACTTTAGTTTTAATCCAGATTCATTCTCCACTTTGGCTTTGAATATTTTGAACTTCTCAAAGGCTTAAAACTTCTCCTTTAAGAATGCAACCCACATCATTCTTGAAAAAATATCAACAAACAAAATGACATACCTTTCTCCGTAATATGACCTAGTTTGAGTAGGACCACATAAATTTGTATGCACTACGTCTAGCTTGTTTTCAGTTGAGTTCTGCTTGCTTTTGAAAGAACTTCTTACATGCTTTGTCACAACACATTCCCTACATATTGTGTCAACTGGTCTTGAAATACTTGGAAGATCTTTAACTGCCTTTACATTGCTTATTTTTACTTTATTATCAAAATTGATATGACAGAGTCTCTTGTGCCATAACCAACTGTCATCCACTTTTGCAACAAAACAACTTACATCTGAATTGAGATAGAAAACATTACCTTTTATTTCTGAGCCTGATGCCATCATGTCTCCTTCTTTGTTGCTAATAATGTATTTGTTTTTTTTGAATTCCAAATGATAACCTTTGTCAAGTAGTTGTCCAACACTTAGTAAATTGTAATGTAATCCAACAACATATAAAACATCATCTGTCTTGTTCTTTCCATCTAGGGTGATGGATCCTCTTCCTATGATAGGTTTAGGAGTGTTATCTCCAAATCTAACCATACCACCTTTGTACTTTTCTAGATGAACAAATATGTCTTTATCACCTGTCATGTGATGAGAGCATCTGCTGTCAATGATCCAATCAGTTCTGATGTCTACGTTGAAAATTAAGGCTAACTCTTGTGTTTTCTTTTCATCTTCAATTTCTATATGCTCAATCAATTTATTCATGTCTTTAACGGCAATGAATCCAATTTTATCTTCTCCTAAATCTTCATTAGTTACACCTTCTTCGGCATGATAGCATTCCTTTCTGTATTTAGGTTTATAATCAGATATGAATTTCTTTACTCTTGTAGGACACTTGGATGCAAAGTGACCGATCTTGTTGCATGAAAAACATTTGAATGGAAGTTTTCCTTCATATTTCCCTTTGCCTTTCTTTTCTCTTTTAGCAATCATAGCTATGATTTCTTCTAGATCTCCATCAACTTCTTTTTTCTCATTATTGCTAGAGATGTGAGATTTCTTACCATGAACTAAATCTTTGAAGGTTGTTTCACCTTTTGGTTTAGTCTTTAATCTTGATATCTCAAACGCGAATATTTTACCGATCAAAGTCTCTCTCTTGAAGTCTTGTGAAAATTGCATGGTTTCCTCTAGAATAATGATCTTGTTCTCATAGTTTGATGTTAAAGTAGTCAACAACTTGTCCATTATATCTTCTTTTGATATTTCTCCACCATTGTTTTTGATTCCAGAGACTGCTTCATTTATCCTCTGATTGTAGGCTCTAATGTTTTCTTCAGGTAACATCTCAAGACTGTTGTATTTCTTTTTCCATGTCTTCCTATGCACATTCTTTTCTTGAACATCTCCTTCAATCATGTCTTCTAAATACTTCCATATTGTGTATGCCTTGTCTAATTTCTTGATCTCAAAAAATTCATTGTCAGATAGTGCACTTATAAGGGCTTCTTTGGCAACTGCATTAGCTATGAATGTATCCTTATGTTTACTAGTAGCATCATCTCTTGATAGGTCTTTTAAAGAGGTAATAACAACTTCTTGTGTGGCTATCTAAAAAATTTCAAAACCAACACACTGTAGATGTGTAATCATTTTGTTTTTCCAATCCAGATAATTTTCTCCATTGAACTTAGGGTTCTCTTTTCTAAAGTAAGACATCTGATCTACCTTAAGCTATTAGGCTTCTTCTTCAAGGCACTTGGCTCTGATACAAATTGTTAGAATAGTCCCAAAGGATAACTGAGAGGGGGGGGGGGTGAATCAGTTATCAGCTAATTTAATTTATTTGTCTTATTAACTCCAGAATATAATAAAGTAAATGCACATTCAGCTAACACAATAGACAACACCACAATTTGGTTATGGGGAAAACAAATGGTAAAACCCCAGTGGGAATTAACACCCACAATGAACTATACCTATTTATAATAATCCTTGTTATAAGATCTTGCAACCCTATTAGGAGTCTTTTACAAATAACCTGGTCAAGGGTGAGGACTCACTATCCAAAATCTCACTGCTTAAATGGTGAAGGCTACAACCTTCAAAAGAACATATATGCACTATATCTGATGATGAAATATAGAGTAGACCTGCTATCTTGATTAGTTCTAGTGTATTGTAATCTTTCACTTCTTCTTCACATAGATCCTTGGTGAATGAAACTCAACTGATATTCTGCTCTGCACTTTCTTGTATCTTTTCTTATCATTCACACTTAGCATTCGATAAATGACTTGCTATAAGTATCTTCCTTAAAGTATAAGATCAAGGGACCTATTAGACATCTCTTCATAATATCCTTGTCAGCTTTACTAATCATGCAAGCATAATTATAAATGTGCAATATAGACTAAATAGACGCGACACTTCACTAAGTCGGCCTCACCAATTTAACTCTAACTTTGCAATCTTGTTGAAACATGTTTGGCACCTTTAGATAATTATCATCAACTTATAACTAAAATTGAATATAAACACACATATCCCGAAGATAGGTGCAACTCAAGATCCAATGCAATAAGTCAGCTCTATATAGACAAACTCCAGAAACTGTAACTACCACTAAACACAATTACACATCACAACTGAAACTTCATATCCGAGTTTCCATGTATGAACAAAACATAAACAACATGTCTAAAAAATTATTATAACCATGCAAGGCTTGATACCATCATTCTAATAAGTACATATAGAACATTGTTGTATATTATATGTTGTCATGAATGACAAACATACAATCAACTAGCTGTTAGAAGTAAATCTCCAATAGGTTAGTCACTACCTAAATATCTTCTTTTGTGATTTTGATAGTCTATAAATCAGTAAACCACATAAATTCACAATGAATTATTCTCTCCAGATATATAACCTAGTATACAATGCCAATATTTGGAAACCTAGGAAACTATTCAAGCTATTTTCTCTATGAAGGTTCCAAACTCAGGCATCAGTTGGTAATTATTGCTAGAGTCACTCAAATTCTCAATTAATAGATGCTTTATTTCATCTACACCTAGGTCATCAATTGGGCCAAATATATATGCCCTAGTATCTTCACAATGCCAAAATCCATAAGGAATATTTTAAAATGCACCATCTGGATCCACTTCTATAGCTTTGTATGAGTGTTTCTTGAATTGAAACCTAGTCCTTTCCTTGAATTCAAGAACTTTTCGAGTCTCCATTTTCAAAGTACAAACTTGCAGAGTTGTGCGTGTTGGAAACAATAGGTACTGAGAGTGGGGGCTGAACCAGTTCTAATAAAAATTTCAGACTTCTAGCAATACCTTTGAATAATAGAAAAAAAAACTTCAAAAATATATAGCATAAAATTATAGGTGTAAATTAAAAGTACAGTGAATGAAATAACAACACTTGAGCACTCATAACACTTAAATTTTTATAGTGGAAACCCTTGGTTAGATGAAAACAATATGGTTGGGGTGATACTCATAATCTTCTCACTACAGTAGAAAATAGTGCTCTATTTGAAGCTTACAATATGTGACTTTCTATGTGACTCACCCTATTAGGAGTGACTGATACCTTGTTAGAAGTTTCTAAAGTCCTATTATAGAGTACCTTGTTAAAGTTTTTAATCCCACAATTAAAATTTTCACACTATTAAGGGATTTACAAAAAAAATCTTGTTAGAGACCACCTTGTTAAGGGATTTTAGCTTGCTAAATCTATTAGGAATGCAACCATAAAATTGACCTATGAAATGCTAATCATATCCTTTGATTATATGTTCTATCTTTGAACTTGATGCAGGGGCATCTGAGGCTCTTGAAAAATATATGGCTATAATATTTTTGGTTTCTTTGGAGCTCAGTTGAAGGATGGAGTTCTCAGTCAGAGTACTTGATTGAAGGTTGCTCGGCCTTGGTGGCTCGTTTCTTGATGGATGTTTGCTCAGGCTCGGTGACTGTTTGGTGACTCAGTATCACTGATAGGCTTCAATTTTTTCTTGGTTACTTGGTTGTTTCACCAAGTGGGGTTCAGATAGCTTGGTGGATTCATCAAATGGTTTATTGTGGCTAGGTTTGGTTTTTGATTGAGTGGTCTGTCTTTTAGTGTTCTTTCTCACCGATTGGATTCTTTGGTTGGATTTTTTGGCAGACTTGCTGGCTAACTTATGCATTTAATTTGGGTCATCACATTAATGTTGGATCTCTCTTTGGATATTGTTTGGACCTAAATCTGGTGGATTTAATTAACATTTCAAGCCAACTGGTGAATAACTATTAGAATAACTGAGAGAGAGGGTGAATCAATGGCCTCAAAGATATTCCAATAAATTAACCCAAAAACTTATTACCATAATTATAAGCCTCTAGTAATCTTCAGTCCTACAAGATGTATGCCTTGAAATAATCTTATCAAATAAATACTTCTTTTATTTCACTATTAAACCTTACTCTTTATCTTTACTGATTAGTAGTCTATGATTTACCTAAATATAGAAAATAACTTAGTGTATACCGATCAATCCTATTTCAGTAATGTGTAAAAAAAAACATGAGATCAGTGACTCGTAAACACATTTGACACATGGATTTGTAACGTGGAAACCATGTTAAGGGAAAAACCACTTGGGACCAGTAACCCAAAATTTTCACTCTTCTGAAGTGAGCTCAGTGAAGAGCCAACCATGTTAAAGGTTACAAACACATTGTTAAGTGCGACCTTGTTAGAGGATTTACCACTAATAGTTAATCACTTGATATCTAGAATTTCACTATGCTATCTTCATGAATTAACCTTTTGATACTCCTTGGGATGTATCTCAATATATAAAGGATTGTTAGATCCTGCTCGATTAAGAGACTTTCTGAATCAATGGTTAAACTGAAACATTATATGATATGTTCATAGAAATAACTATGCTTTGCAGATGTTCATATCTATTGTAAGATCATAATACCTTTCTAATCAATGTTTCCTTTCAATAACTTTTCTCCACTTCTTTCTACTCAGTGATGTTTTGCTTCTCTGTTGCTTAGTGTCCATAGAAAACTTTAGCTCTGTTCTTTAGCTTGATTGATCAGGACTATATGAAGTTGTTCATCACTATTATTTCTCTTTAGAATCCTCTTCTCTATTCACCCCTAATTCACAAAGAATTAGCTTGTCTCTTTATAGACATGATTTCACCATTTCTAAGTCCTTTACTTTCTTGTTCTTGGCATGATCCACAATTCTCGTCTTTCTTTCTTTAAATCTTTTACTTCAGTTTTATCCCATAGATTTATTTTAGACAACTGGAATAAAACAACTTTAAAACTCTCGCTTATCTCTAGCTTTAACTTATCAATGAAAACAATGTAAACAACCAGTTAGCTCTATCTTTATCACTTGCCAGCTAAGTCTTTTGTCATTTATCAACTTCTGTTCTTTTTGGTATTTAACTCTTTGTTAGCTTGGTCAACACTTCAGTTCTCCTTGGGCATCTACATCCATCGAGGTTGTCTGTCCATTAGGTTTTTCTGTCCATTGGGTAACACTGTGATTTTGCTCATTGGTAATTCTTTCTCGGGTCTCTTGCTCGGGTATCACCATGACTTTCCTCTCAGGGTTCTCTTTCCCTTGGGGTGCACTGTTTGTCAGTGTTTGTTGTCACAAAGTGCATATCGGTCATTTATGCATTACTGAGAGCATAACCTTTATCTCTCTGGTTCTATGAAGTCTTTAACACTATGTATATAACCAATAAGATAATATCAAGTTGACATCAATAACAATATAATACATTAATTGATTTAATGTGTTGCATTAAATTTTTGCAGCTTAGTGATCATAAACTTAACATCTTCAAACATTCAATCTGTTATAGTTCATCAATCACTCCCTTTGGCATTGATGGCAACACACTATATTACTACTAATACAATATATATATATATGTGTGTGTGTGTGTACATATGTATATATATATATATATATATATATGTATATATATATGTATATATATATATAT
>MU228217.1:1187347-1206641 GCA_018584345.1 Thuja plicata
TGTTATCAAAGTTATAATGGAATACTTCACTCTTGAGGGGAGATTCTCTAGGGTCTACAATTATCATTTTGCCCTAGTTAATCACTTCAGACATGATATTCACATTTCTTTTCCCTATTTTCTCCTACGTTCACTTAACCAGAGCATTACTGACTATAGAGTTAAGAATTTCTCTATCCTCCATGTAGGGCTTATCCACCTAATAGCTGATTATGCTAGAGACCACATTCTAACCCTATCCTTGCCCAAATTAAAAAAGGGAAGAATGTCAGATCTCTGCCAAAGAATCCTAAATATAAGAAATATTTTTTTCCCTCTAAGCCAACTTCCTCTAAGCCTCTGGAAGGGCTGAAGAATGATAAACACCCTAGTTTTTTCAGTGCCCCTGTTCTTGATAAGAATGTCCTGGAACCCTTAGCTAGTCCTATCCTCCAAGAACCCAATGGTGCGAAGCTTATCCCCAAGGATACTGAGTCTAAGGTTGACAAGAATACTCAGATGGAGTCTAATGTTGAGCCTAATCCCACTACCCAGACCCCTGCAGTGAAGGATTCAGAGGATCCTAAAATCAATAATGTCAAGGATAGCCTTGAGGAAAGTCAAGAAAATCTAAAAATTGGGGAAAAGCTTAACCCTGCTCTGGAGATTATTAATACCGAAGGAAATGAGAATACTGAGATTGAGGTTGAGGATGTTGTCAATAAAGACAAAGAGACTGATACTAATCCTATTGATAGTAATGCAAACAACTTGGGGGATAACAACTTTAGGGTTCTGGGAGAGGAAAATTTGGATTCTCACGATTCTCCTAGCTCTGAGAAGGAGAACAAGGAAGAATATAGTGAGAGAACCATTAATGGTAGAAAACCCCAGTCTCTTCAAAGAGAAATTAGAAGGATGGACTCACAGGTCAGAAGAACTATCATCATGACCCCCCTTGAGATTGCTAAAAATAAATCCATCTACAGTTATAATCAGGACAAATGGGTGTAGAGTGATTTGGTTGAGCTTAAGATGTATTAAATTGGAAAACAAGAACTCTATGATCGAGGATACTATGGCTATTTTTAGAAAGGAGTTTCCTCATAATTCTGATGCCCGTGTGTTTGATTATGGTTCTGATATTGATGAAAAAATTAAAAAAGCAGTCGAGATAGCTATGATACCTATCCAGAAGAAAATAAGTGGGAATGAGGAAATGTTAAAACATTTTCTAAGTCTGGTGAACACAGGTATGAGGTCTACTCTGGAGAACTTGATTTATCTGAGTAAAATGCTGGAAGGAAACAAAGATACCATTGACCTTACTGATCCTTCCCAGTAGATGGGACCTGGCACTCGTACTAGGTCAAAGATGCAGAAGGCTGATGATTAGGATATTCAGAAGTTGAAAGACAATGTGAAGACCATGCAAACTCAGCTGGAGGAATATGAGAGCTTCTTGAAGACTTTGTTTTGACCTCGGTGCTGGTGGCTTTCTTTCTCTATTTCTCTTCCAGTGTCTTTTTTGTTTTTTTCTTTGTAGGTGCTTATTGTTGAATCTGGGAGTTGTCCCTCTGTAGCCTGCTTCTTTCCTTAGGGAAGCTTGTTGTTCTTTGGGTTTTCATGCCTATCTCTCTTCTCTTTTTTTAAATGGTTTCGGGGTCCCTTCAAAACCTATTTTTACCATAATAAAAAAAATAAGGTCACCTAAATCACCAAACTAGAATCATGATTACATCATTTTGATTCAATGAGAAACTTTTTGATAACATTTTGGCAAAATGACAATTTTGAAAAATATTGAAAATTTTGACACAACATATGGATTTGCATGCCTTATGACCAAATGGATCCAAATGAACCCTCAATTTGTTTATCAGTGAAGGACCTCCACTTTCCTTATTCTGCATATACATAGGAAAAATCATGTCCCCTATAATCACATGACCTTGTCTCATCAGACCATGGTTAGGTCAAATTTGAGATAGCTGAATTGAATTCTAAACAAAATGCATATCTAATTGATAACACATATATTATAAATTTTCTAACATTATTTTTTCATACTAGACTATATCTGATTATTCATTATTTTTATTGTTTTTACTGATTAGTTATTTATTTTGTGATCTCTTTCTCTCTTGGGAATGCTTTCCAAGTAGAATCATTAGGATATATACGATCTATCTTTCTTGAAGACTCTTTATCAAAAGGGGATCAATGTCCTTTATCTTCAATAGAATAAGGGGTTCAGAAGGTTGCTTTGCATCCATTGGTTATATAAATTGAGTGGTGTACCCAAATGATACAAAGCATTTTTTGCACCCTCAATTTTAGTGAAGAGAGAAATGGCATTGATACCCTTTGGATAAAGAAGCTTTAGAACATAAATATGACATCCTACCATTACTACTAGGAAAGCATTTCCAAGCGATCATAGATGCTCTATTCTACCATAGACACATGTGGGTTCCTTATCATAGCCTAAACACAAGCTCAATCTCATGATGTTGTACTGGATCCAATTGATCTAGATTGAATAACAACTCCAACTTTCTATATTGAAAAAGTACGATATCTCTCTCCTCAAGGGTGGGTTATTCATTACTACCATGTCATTTTGTATTCATTTGTATGTAACTCTAATTGTTTATTATTAAAGTTAAACTTAAACCTAAACTATGATGTCTCTGTGAGTTACGTATGCAAGGCCATCTATGATGAGCCCCCGAGGCATTAGGTTTGGCCCTTAGGTCTTGTACTTTTGAGTTCTTCTCTGATCTTGCCACCCCTTACTAATATTTTACATATTTTGCATCTCTTTACTATACTAGTTTTAAATACCTTATGATTGATCTAGCTAATTCATTGACGTAGCTCATCTTACGATCTTATATGTAATAAACTATGAATTTTATATCATGCATCTAGTTGTGTAGCCGTATATATAGGTGCAAGAAATAGACAGGCAAGGAGAAGTGTATGGCTTGACTATGCACATGCATAATTGTAGATGAGGATTAGCAATAGGGTTCCATACATTTCTTAGATCCTGTGGATCTAACCCCGTCTTGACCTTCCTTGCAGGTTCTACATCATACAGGAGCATACTAGATTCAACCCCAGGTCAACACTTCAATGACATCAGGCAGTGATGAAAAATTTAATGTCTGTAGTCATTGCAGCATCATCAGGTGCAAACTTTAGCATAATATCATCACTAGTCATTGCAACAGCATGAGGCACCAACTTCAACACAATATGATCGCTAGACAACACAAATTAAAAGTAGAAGACATACATCCATCTCTAGTGATCATATTGTGCTAAAGTTGGCACCTGATGCTACTGCAACGACTATAGATAGTAAATTTTGCACATAAAGAATATGCACATAAACATGATAGCTGGGAAACATAAATATAGATATCACAATAGCTGAGAAACATAAATGTAGATATCACAATAGCTGAGAAACATAAATTTAGATATCATCGTCACAATTGTTTGGAGACACAACATAATTCAATGGTATACCCAGACAATGCAACGCAACCCCTACTCCTCCAGTTCGAAGTTGGCACTGCACGATCCAAAAACCATAGATGAGGAATAAATTTAGAGAGTGGAGGTACATTCTTTCGGTCATTATGGCCCTCCTCCACTCTCCAAATTTATTCCTTATCTATGGTTTTTGGATCGTTTAGTGCCAACTTAGAAATGGAGGAGTAGTGGTTGCGTTGCATCATCTGGGTATACCACTTAATTATGTTGTGTCTCTAAACAATTGTGACCATGATGCCTACATTTATGTTTCTTAATTGTTGTGTCCCAGGATCCCTTATGACCCTTTATGATCCCTAAGAATACATCTTAGAGATCTTAAAGTGTCGTAAAGGGTCATAAGAGTGTCCTAGGAGGGGCCAGATGAGCTTCCACCTTCACGCGGTTGGTCTTGTTAAGTAGAGAATGTTAAACTATTCTCAAAAAAAAGAGAAACTCTTAAAAACTCTAAAGTGAAACTAAAAAATACATGCGACGACGAGCCGTCAGCAATTACCGATGGCTCGATGTCGCATGTATAGAAAATTCATTGCACGCCTATCATAATGTCGATACTCATTCTGTGACACCTAGGTGTCATAATAGAGACAACTAAAATGTAACGACAGCATGATAACCATTATAGCTAGCTCGTATTGTGACACCTAGACATCATTTTTTCAGATGTGCGACAAATTTGCTATACTTGCAATGCCATACTATCGCAAAAATATTGATGGCTCGATGTCGCATGTATGGTAAATTCATTGCATGTTTGAAAAAGTGGCAGATAACATGCGATGCCTACCTGTCATAATAGTGACAGAACAATATGTAACGACAACATGATAACCATCATAGCCGGCTTGTATTGTGATGGTTAGTACCATTGCAATAACAATAGATGGTACAACCATCGTTAATTTTGACACCAAAACTGCAACATTGGTCTCTATTGCTAGGCCGATGGGAATGTGTGGGAAAAGTGATGCATAGCCATCAAATTTTGAACCCAATAAAATTCAAAGAAATATTTGAAATTTTGGAAAAGTGACTTATGTTTGGGATGCTTCTAGTACCCCATTAAATCTTTATCCATTGCAAATTTCTTTGCTAACAATGTATTCTTCAACTCATGATGAAGTGTAGACGCCTCCTTCAATCAACAATCTGATATTGCAGGATGCATTATCTACAACAAGGAGCTTGATGACATCTTCCTCTATACCAGCTACATCTGGAAAAATCTTGTTTTTCTATATTTGTTATGTGCTAATCATGCATTGATTATTTTGTTTCTATGCATTTTATACTCATGGACTTATTTTTTGCACACTAATAGATACACCTACACCTGGTACAAGAACAGAAACTGGTAGTATTGAAGCTCAACCATTTCCTAGATCATCTTGTGTTACTAGTATTGGTTCATTTGTGGGGTCATTGTTATTGAGAAAGCAAAATATGTTTCCGTTAAAGTACAAAAGCTTCCAGGTGCTTTAAAATTGTTATTATTTAAAGTTTAATTGTAGTTTACTTATACATAACTCATTTTGGACTGATATTCCCATGATTTTTTGGTAGGAAATGATGTTTTTTATGATACTCTTTTTGAAATGACATTGAAGCTATTTGGGCCCACCATACGTAAAAGGTATGTAGCTTCATAATATTGGTACAATATTTTTCTTATATTACATTTATTGTACTATATTAAAGTTATGATATCTCACAATTTTGTTGTTTCAAAAAAGGTGGAATGAACAGGATGTTGACTTAAAAAATCAGCTCATTAAATCTTTAGAGGAGCTCTTTGGAAATAAAACTTTTGACAATGCCCTAATTCTTAAAAAAGCATCCAAACATATAAAGACTGTAAGGGACCAATATAGAAGGGTTCTAAAGGATAACCCAAAGTACGAGCGGCCTCATATGATTCCATAGATGGAGTGGAATGACATAATAGAAGATGCAAGACACATCAAAAGGTACAAAAGCTAGATTATTAAAGGTTGGCCAACACAAACTTGGCTCTGGTGGTTATATGAAACTTCATTCTCAACTTGTAAGTAGCAAAATTGGAATTTCATATCCAAATTTTATATATAAGGTTGCTAACAATTTTTTTTAATCAATTCATACATGCAAAATTGATGATATTAAGCCAAAAATATAGGGCACAGAATTCAATGTAGAGCCCATGGATGAAGACAAAAGAATAGCCTTGATGGAAGGCTATAAAGTTGTGGCTATAAAGTATTTGCATGAGGAATGTGGTGAAGGCACCATTGTGCATCGAGACATTAGATCTTTTAATATCATGCTTGGTCCTAATTTCTTTCCCTTGGTATGTCAACTTTCCCCTAATGTCAAAAATTTATGTTTATTGAATTCATTTATACATCCAAGAAACTTGATGTTATTTATAGGTGGGGTGTTAGAAATAAGTCAATCAGCTCAAAATATATTGGTTATAAATCTATTGGTTTTAACTCTTATTTTACTTTACAGATCTTGGAGTGCCATAGGTGGGATGGATTTGAAGTTGGCAATGCTAACAAGATATTTGAGAGTACATCTATAGAATATGCAACTGTTGCAAGTTTCAAGGTTGGAACTTTTAGTCTTAGAAGTTATTCTTTTTTGTTTTTGTTTCTCGCTTTGGAGATCTTTGTATGTATTTTAGTAAAGATGCATTCTAAAAGATGCATTATGAGAATTCTGATTGTGACTAGTGCTACCAAAAGACTAATGCTCATTACCTTCCTTGTCTCTTTCAAGTGGCAATGCATTTCTATTCTTATTGTATATCAAATTTACCTCATTGTCAGCTTCATCTCCACTGTTGCTTTAGTCAACATCCTTATCATTTTTCTCTTTCATCATATCACTTCCTCCACTATCTATCTTGATGTGGATCCCATCAGAACCATCATTAGACCTCATCACGAAATTGTGGCATTCATTTTCACTAATATTGCTATCATAGATGTTATGGGTTCTTTCCTTACTTTCTACATCAACAACTTTAAGATTTCTCTCTACTCTAGTCTTAAATCCTTTGCATGCCTTACCATTGGCATCCATGATATGCTTTCCACTTTCATCATTCACTGGTCCAATATCTCCATCTTCTAATTTTTTTACATTATCTATGTTTTTCATCTCAACAGGCACATTATACAAATTATTTCCCAATTCCCCTCTTTCTTTCAAGAATTCCATGTTCAAATCATCATCCATGTTAAAACCACCCTTACCATTCTATGAAACTTGGACCTCAAAGGGTTGATCCCTAATCCATTCCCTTCCTGCACCATCCTTTAAAGTACCAGAGGTAAGATAGTCACTGATTTGACCAAATGAAGACTGCAATTGTTGAGAAAATTGATAAGGAACTTCACTATGCACTCATCAGTGCCCTTGCCTTGCTGGAAGACCAGAGCCACTGCTACCAAAAGATGATTGAGGTAGAGGACAATGAGTAGCGGTAGCTGTGGAAATAACAATCACCAACCTGTTAAATGCTCCAAAAGGATTCTAATTGTCCATTGAGGCATCCAAAGAACTGCCACTAGACAAGTTCGATGAAGCAATAGTAGCTACAACAGAAATGTCATTGTGTCACTTTGACAAATGCATTGAAGTGGGCCTTATATGAGGCAACCGATCAAAAAGGTGAGGTTCAAGAACAAAAGACATTGAAGAATTTTGATCCAACGAGAAAAATGCAGGTTGTGAGAGAGATCAGCTATGTGAAGGCCTTTGTGTTGATGAATTTCAATTTGAGAAGGGTGATTGCAAGTATGGGGAGTGTAAACCATCATAATGAGTTACAATTTAAAAAATATAAAGTACTCTACACGTTGATTTAAATCATCATACCAAAAAAGGACCATATTCATGCTACAATATTTTAGACTCCATAATGGATTTCAAATTTTAGAAGAAAGCACTAAAGTCTCTTAGGCAGATTGTAATTTTTTTTCAAGATTTTGGTAGCCTTATCATCATTATGATAACACAAAACTCATAACACTGAATTTGATTTTGTTGGATTCCATGCACCTGATGTTGGAGGAATTGGTAGCTTTCCATAACAATTCTTGTGAAACTTTGACCCAGTTCAGCATCTGGTAAGTGCAGGAAAAAGGGGAAGATAATTGTTTCTTGTTCCTATAAAGATAAGGTGCATGGAAAGATATAAATCATCAATGAACACTTCCCACATATTTGCACCATCTTTATACATAGGAAACATTTTGATCTACCACGTGACACTATTGACATATTGAAAGCTAAATGGTTTTTTCACTTCTCACTGAGTTTGTGACCACCCTCTTCACCATGATAATACATTGACCTTGATTACTATGATTGCCTATCTTTCTTCTCAAAATGGTGACACTCTCTAGTTTACTATGTAATTAATGACTACAATATGATGACTGGTCTCTCTATGATGGTAGGTGTCATTTGAAATAGTGAGAGAAACTTTGAAACAAACAAAAAAATGATAAGACAATTCATGTTCTTCTTGCATCAAACATCCATATTTTCTCCACATGGAAACATCTATCTCTTGACAGCCTCATTATCCTCAAACTATTTATATCCATTTCCTACCACTCGTTGACTTTTTTTGCCAAGATCTTTGGCTTCTTTACTTCATTCACTTCTTGTGCATTGGAGTTGATTGTTACTATGCATCACATTTTTGTGATCTCCATGTCATTTCTTAATTCAAAGCTATTTTATCCCCATAATGACTATTTTTACTGGGACTTCACTTGGAGTCTAGTGCCATCATTTTTCTGCCTTCATAGCAGTCTTTCACTGTTGTATGCATCCACATTTGATGAGCTATTATCACATCTTTCCTGGCACTTTTGTATATTACTGCTTAATCTCACAATCTTTTCAAGTTCTACATGATCTTAGTGTCTTTGTTTGTTTATTGTACTCTTGTGATGGTTTGATGCTCTTTTATCATTAGCCACCATTGTTTAAGGATGGTGGATTTTTTCTTTATATCAGATCCTTTTTCCCTTTAACAAACATCTTCATTTTTAGGTCTTTTGTTGTTGGCATTGAAAGGAGCCTCAGGTAAATAAAGATCACCATCATTATACACTATTTCTTGAGAATTGTTCACGACCTTCACATCTTTTGTTGACTTTTCAAAGTGATATGTATCTCTCTCCAAATGGTCTATATCGTTCCATATCTGCATTTTTTTAAGGAAGCTTTTCTATCATATCAATATCAGTGGTATGAACAATGTTGATATATTTTGAACATATCCTGCAATGATGGTATTTCAAGTCAAGATGACATGCCTTTGAGGCAATTTAGTACATAGTTCACATGCCTTGTCTATGCTTCCACATTTTGTACCTACAATATTATTGATAACAAGTATGGTGGATTAGGGTAAGAAAACTATAAAATGAGTGTGTGTGACTGGAGCAGCGGGATACATTGGATCATGGTTGGTGAAGAATCTTCTGGAAAGGGGTTATATAGTGAACATCACTCTCAGAGATCTAGGTACTTTAAATTTTTACCCTAAAGCTTCATAGAGAAAGTGTCAATTTACTATGAAATTATTTGACCTATTTAATGTTTCTAAGACTGGAATGAATGTCTTAGTTAGGACAAATTTTTTGTCAAGGGTCTCACTAAAGGATAACTGGAAACCTGCAACAAAGGAAATTTGTGGAAATGACATCTGGAGACAAATCCATGCAGCATTTTTAGTTTTTTTGACATGATCAACTTTGCAGGTACTTTTTGCTTAAAAATTCAAGTGTGTATTGTAACTGGTTGTAATAGTTTTAAAAATACATAGGTTACTATGAAAGAAGCAATAAATCTTGAGATTATGAGAATTTAGAATCTAGAAATTTATTGTTTTATCTCTAGCATAGCATTTCTCTATTGATTGTCTATGATGGCAGTTAATTTTCTATCATATAATATGATACAATCTACATCCAGTTCATTTTTTTGTTGTACAAGCATGATTTGTGCATATAGACATACGATCTATGCATATGCCATAAATTATATGAGAGCCACCACTTATTTTCAGTGAATTTACCAAGTTGTAGACAGAAAGAACATTATAAGAAGGACAAGTGTGCATGTTGTGCTATGGATAGTAGATACTAAATTTTGTATTTGGGATGTTACTATGTCTCATTGTTAATATACTTTCAGGAGCCAACATTTGAAGAATTAGTTTTATTGTACACTATGGCAATGGACAAGGAAGACATTGAAAAGAAATATGATTTTCCCACCCTACCGCTGGAAATATACGAAAGGATTCCTCTACTAGATCTTAAAGTCAGTATTTTAAATATTAAATTGTGTGTTTCACGGTTTGCTTGTTATTTTCTTGCACTTTTACTGTTATAAGAATATGAACTGTATTATAAAACAATTATAAATTTTCATTTGTCACTCTGATGATGTTTTAGAAAACATTCCTGTTAATTTTTCCTGGTATTCATTATTATAATATTATTCCTTGCAGGTGATCTTTCCAAACAAGAATCTCTCATTTCGAATACTCGATAAAGTAAGTCTGGAGAACTTATCTGCATTTTTAAAAAAATGCTCTACATATTCTTGCATGTTATTGGCACTTATTGGCACTTATGTTAAATTCTCTACATATTCTTGCATATTAGTTTACAGGAGATCTATTTTCTCCATGTATGTAACATACTATTTTCAAAATGTTTCTTTCCCTGGGTAGAGGTGTCAAATTCTAGTAATTGAACTCATGGTTGAAGGTCATAGAAAAGGAGTTTGAACTAGTTAGGAATTTATGTTGCAAGAATATGAGATGGATAGAAGTAACAAATGTTCAATATCAAGTTTAGATAGTAGAATAGGCTTAGGTAATAGTAGAAGTGTTAGTAACAATAAAGTTTGGAATTAGATTCAAGTTTAGAGTTGAATAGAGGGAGAGATCTCGATAGTAGCAAAAGCAGTGGAATTAAAATCAAGAATTAGATTGAAGTTCAGAGTTAAATAGAGGTAACAAAAGTAGTGTAATTATAGAAAAGGATGTAGATATAGGTATGCATGCATATTTACTGGGGCACTTGCATCCTCTATGCTTTTGATGGATGCCATTTATAATTATCTTGGTTCACTACATGTTCATTCATCCCTAGAATGGGCTTTATTGTAGCCTCATCTCACGAGAATCACTTGGAACTGTTGTACAAATAGAGTATGACAATGAAATTTAACTTCTCTATAACTTACTATTAGCTTTAATGACCACCTAACACATAGAGTAAGTTTGGAATAGAGGAACTCACTAAACATAATCATGCCATGATCTTGAACAGTTCAAGATCACCTTGTTTAACATTATTAGAACTCACTAAATATTGTCACACCCAACATCGTTAGTTAGAGTAGTTAAGAAGAAAAGAGAAATCCAAGAAACAATATTTGGTAATAATTTATAAAGAGCTTTGTTTGTATTAAGATTCAATCTTGTGAAGCAATGAATTCTTTTCTTCAAAATTGTGTTTCTCTAATCAACTTACACAATACTTTCCAATATGGAGAGTTTATGAATTTTAAGTTTTTATGTATTTTGGCAATGTTATGCAAATTTCTTTCACTCATGCCTACAATCTGAGGTGTTTGTGTTAGTATATTCCCTTTTCTACTAAATTCTCTGAGTTTCTTGCAGGCAATATCCCCACAAGACTTGTCATTGCAGACCAGGCTAAGAAAGAACATATCACAGTTATAGAGCTTGGACAATGAAAGAGTAAGTGGTTATGGTTGGGTTGGAGGTCTGCTCAATAAAGAATCATGAAATTTTTACTTTCTTGTTAACTTTGATGAATCTGTTCATGATGAGTACATACATGCTGGTTGGTTTTGTCATTTTCATCAGTATATTATATTTTGAAGGTAAATGGCCAGGTCATGGTGTGCCAAGTACATCTAGTGAATAAACAAGTGAAACAAATTAATTGATATATCATTACACACATATATTGAACTCAACATGTCATTGGGGTATATGTGGTTTATCTTAAGAAGGAATTATGGTGTGATGCCACGGAAACTAAACTTTTGTTTGGAGAGTTTATTTGTATGCATGCATTGTAACAAAAAATTTCTCCTTCCTAACACAGCCATGATGGCATTCAAGAAACTTGCAAAATGGGCTTGAAAAGTGGGGGATTGTCTTCCTCAATGTTGAAGAAAGCAAACATTAAATCTTAGCATGGGTAAAATGGCTCTATTGACAAACTAAGATGTGAATGAGCATTCATTGATGTTTTAAAGTGTTTGAACATGTGATCCCATCTCTTATTTATTTGGGATTCCTCTTTGATACCCTCCCAATTAGGTGGCACAAAAACCTGCTTTAAGGCCCTTGTCCGTATCCACTTTCCATAGGCCTTCCAAAGAGTATACTAAAAAAAGATAGTTTTCTCTACTTTTCAAGTCTAGCATTAATTTTTTTCATACATGGTTGTGATAATTTTATGTTACATCCTTAACAAAGTTCCTTGGAGGTATTGGTTGGGGCTAGGTATAGCCTTGACTTTGGACCTGTGGATGGTTGTTTGTTTAAATTTATTAATAAAACAATATTAGAATAGCTTTGACCCCTCTCCCTCCAAATGGAGAGAGAAAGGACCTCGAGAGTAAGGAAAGACCAGGCATGCCCGCCACAAGATGAAGCCTCCCACACCCCCAACAAAGTTAACAAATAAGAATACTTTCTTTACGTGAAGGTTTTGGTAAAAATATTGGCAACTTTCTTGGATGTTGGGCAATAGTAGACTGATGACTTGTCCATGAATGAAATCCCCAATGTAGTGTATCTAGATGTTAATATGCTTGGTCCTTTGACGATGGACTGGGATACATGAGATTTGAGTAGCACATTGATTGTCTCAAAATATGATTGATGGTTGTTTAGATTGAATACCAACCTCAGTGAGAAAATTTTGAAACCAAATAGCCTCAGTTTTGGTACTTAGCTTCAATAGAAGATGGACCAATAACAAATTGCTTCTTACTCTCTAAAAACCAAGTCTTGAACCAAGTGAGAAGCTATAAGTTGAATTTGTAAACTTATAGCTTCTCACTTGGTTCAAGACTTGTTTGTTAGAGAGCAAGAAGCAATTTGGTATTGGTTCATCTTCTATTGAAGCGAAGTACCAAAATTGAGGCTATTTGGTTTCAGAATTTTTTTTTTTTTTTAAATTCATTTTTTGTCAAAATTTTGACATTCATTGGTCGAAACAAAAAAAGTTTGGTCAAAATGTTTTGACCATTATGTGTCGAAAAGCTTGCATCATGGGTTTGGCATCCTGGTCGAAACAAAAAGAGTTTGGTCAAAATATTTTGACCATTATGTCTCGAAAGTTTGCGTCATGGGTTTGGCATCCTCATTGAAATAGAAAGCATTTGGTTGAAATTTTTTGACCATTTTGTGTCGAAACTTTTTAAACATTTCGACTAGATTTGGTCGAAACATTTCGACCAAATAGGGTCAAAACTTTTAGAACATTTCAACTAAATTTGGTCAAAAATTTTCAAACATTTCAGTGAATAATGTGGGTGTTTGAATATGCTAATTTCGACCAAGTTTTTATAGAAATTTCAACATTAACAAGAATTTGTCAATCTTTCGATGATAAAAATATCGACAAAGCAATTTGTGGGTCTTTCGACCAATCTGCGTAGATAATTCGGCCAATTTTCATCGAAAATAGGGCCAATTATACTAGTGTTTGATGTTGTCTCTCCCTTTGACTGTTCCTCTCCTTGATCAAATCTTTTTCCTTTGACATAAATAGATATACTCTCTCCCTTAATTCATCTCTCCCTTAGGATATATTCTCTCCCTTTGATGGATATTTCATATGTATATATATAATCTCTCTCCTTTGAATCTTCTTAGTATACTCTCTCCCTTTGATAACAATGCCAAAGTATATCCTTCTTCTTTTTTATAATATACTCCTTGAATTTCACTATCCATCAGCAATACAATGACTCTCATGTTCGGTGCAGATATGTACCTTTCTGTGTACTGATGCATCTTTGTAGTTCATCTTTTTGCTTGCATAAACATGAATGATCTTCTAATTATGTGTAGGCTGATACAGCCTCCTAGTCAGCTTACTGACCAATAGACAAGGGTAAGACCCCTAGTCTCTTTCTCAGGTACTCAACTGTATCTTTAG
Source organism: Thuja plicata (assembly GCA_018584345.1). Classification (NCBI taxonomy): domain Eukaryota; kingdom Viridiplantae; phylum Streptophyta; class Pinopsida; order Cupressales; family Cupressaceae; genus Thuja; species Thuja plicata. Next base: position 1,201,120 of record MU228217.1, read on the forward strand.
GAAATGGCTTTGTGAATATGTTAGCTAATTGTTCCTTGGATTGAACATATTCATGTATCACCTCTTTCTCTTGCACTTGTTCTCTTAAGTAATGATACTTGATTGTAATATGCTTATTCTTAGCATGCATGATAGGATTCTTAGAAATTTTTATTGCACTGGCATTATCACAATAGATAATCATTGGTTCAAGAATTTTCATATTTATATCATCCAGTAACTATTTGATCCATGCAATGTTAGAGAAATTTGTAGTAGCAATCACATATTATGCTTTTGTAGTATATTCTTAGATGTATCCTTGCTTCTTTCTTATCCATGTGACAAGTCAGTCACCCATGAAGAATGCTCCTCCAGTTGTGCTATTTATGTTATCTAATTTTGTAGCTCAATCAACATCTATATAGACTTGAAGCTCAAATTTGCCTTCTCTTTTATACCATAAGCCATAGTCATCAGTGTTCTTTAGATATCTTAGAATTGTCTTGACAGAAGTCATGTGTGATTCTTTGGGATTAGCAAAGAATCTTGCAACTATTCCAACTGCATATGATATATCTGGTCTAGTATGAACAACATATATTATTTTTCTAATCATTGGTCTATACAAGGTTTGATTTACCTCGTTTGACTTGTCTTCTTTTGTCAGCTTGCATCTGGTGTCAATAGGTGTTCCTAATGGTTTGGAATCTTCCATCTTGAATATATTCAACTCTTCCTTGATATATTTGGATTGTGTAATATATATTCCTACATCTTGTTGAAGAATTTGTAGAAAAAGGAAGAATTTGATCTCCCCAAACATTGACATCTCAAACTCTTTTCTCATTTCATAAACAAAAGATTTACATAAAATATCATTACCCCCAAATATGATATCATTAAAAAATATTTCAGCAATAAAAATGTTATCATCGGTATATTCTTTTAAATATATATTGTTGTTTTCACTTGCTCTTACAAATCCTATACTTAGGAGATACGAGTGAAGTCTTTTGTACCAAGCTCTAGGTGCTTGTTTTAATCTATACAATGCTTTGTGTAGTCTACAAACCATGCTTCTCTTGTTAGGATAAACAAACCCTTCTGATTATTCAATGTATACCTCTTCTATTAGTATTCTATTTAGGAATTCAGATTTGACATCCATTTGGTATACCTTCAATCCTTTGAATGTAGAATAAGAAAGTAAAATTCTTACTCCTTCTAGTCTAGCAATGGGTGCAAAGGTTTCTCCCTAATCAATACCATCTTCTTGTGCATACCCCTTACATACTAATCTTTCTTTGTTTCTTGTGACTTCTCCATTCTCATTTAGCTTGTTTCTGAATATCCATTTGGTACCGATGAAATTCTTGTTATCTGGTCTAGGTACTAATGTCCATGTTCTATTCTTCTCAATCTATTTTATTTCTTCATTCATAACACTGACCCATTCTTCATTTTCAAGTGCAGTATTAATGGATTTAGTCTCAAAATCACAAATTAAACATCTAGTCTTCAGTGACTTACTTCTTGTTCTCATTACAGCCTTCTTGTCTCCTATGATCTGGTTTTTTGGATGGTGTCTTCTGACATACTTATAAATTAATAGTTCAGCTCTTTGTTCATCATTTTGATCATCATCTTGACCTTCATTATGATCTCCATCATTTGGAACATAATTTTGAACAGTTTCCTAATTTTTGGTATTTGCAACCTGATGCTCAGGTGTAATGTTTTGTTTCTTGGGAGTGATAAACTATTGCTTGGGTAGAGTGTGAGGTTCTTCATTGTAAACAAACTTTTTGTAGTCTTCTGGTTCTTTTCTACTTTCCACATCATTTTTTTTTGCATATTCATCTATTCTAACATTTGCACTTTCAATGATTTTATTAGAGGATTTGTTAAGACATTTGTAAGCCTTTCTCTTTGTGGAATACCCTATAAATATTCCTTCTTCACTTTTGGAGTCAATATTTCTATTTCTATCTTATTTCAAAATATAACATTCACTTCCAAAAATTTTGAAGTGACTTATATTTGGTGTGTATCCATACCATAGCTCATAGGGTGTCTTTTTGGTTTCTTTCTTCAATTGTACTCTATTCAATGTGCAGACAATAGTACAGATAGCTTCCCTCTAGAATGTTTGAGTGATGCTTTTCTCAATCATCAGTTTTCTTGCACAATCAACAATTGATTTGTTTCTTTTTTCAGCAATTCCATTTTTCTGTGGTGTTATTGGTGGAGAAACATGTCTTTTAATTCCATGCTCATTGCAAAAGTTAGTGAATTCATCATAAATAAATTCTCCTCCTCTATCTGATCTTAAGCATTTTTGTTCCTTACCACTTTGTTTTTCGACAATAGCTTTATACCATTTAAACATCTTGAATGCTTCTGATTTTTCTTTTAAGAACATAACTATCATAATTCTAAAATAATCATCAACAAAGAGAATGAAATATATATCACCATAGTAACTCTTTGTTCTCATGGGTCCATATAGATCAGTATGGACTAATTTTAGAATAGCATTAGATGTATGAGTTTTTATTTTGAAACTAGACTTTGTCATTTTACCTTTTTGACAATTCTTACAAATGATATTCTTGGGCTTTGACATGCTTGGTAAGCCTCTTACTTTCCTTTTATTGTTTATCTTAATTATATTGTCAAAATTCACATGACATAATCTTTTATGCCACAACCATATGTCTTTGTTTCTAGCCATTAAACAAGTGGTGTTAATACCATCATGATAGAATAGGTTACCTTTTGTTTGTTCACCAGTTCTGATCAACCTTCCTGATTCATTAAAGATCTTTGTGTTTTTGTTCTCAAATGCAACTTGATGACCTACATTATTCAGCTATGAAACACGCAATAGATTATAGTTAAGTCCTTTTACCTAGTATCCATTTTCACATTTGATTAGGTTATTGAACATTATGGTTCATTTACCTTCAACTAGACAAAGTGAGTCATTACCCATTCTTGCTGATCCACCATTGTAATACTCAAAATTTTGAAACTTTTCTTTATCACCAGTCATGTGTTGAGTGTAGCCACTATCTATAATCTAGAAATCATTCTTACTTACCTTAGATATGAGTGTATTCTCTACATACCTTTCTTCTTCATCTAAATCATCCTTCATGGCCACAAATACCATCTCAATGTCTTCATGAGATTTGGTGTCAGTATCTCTAGCTCTATTCTCAGCCAGGTAACAAGATTTCTTCGCTTTTTCCTTGTAGTCTTGGGTATCTCTTCTGCCAGATTGTCAGTTGCTTCAGTAATATTTGTTCTCATGTCTATCAAACTTATTTTCATATGATCTGTCATTACTTTTGTCATATTTTCTTTTGTTAGGATATCTAGCAACAAAGTGTCCAGTCTATTTACAATTAAAACATACAAGTGATAATTTACCTTTGTATCTACCTTTGCCTCTCTGTAATCTTCTTGTCATTAGTGCTTCAATCTCATCAAGTTCTTGGTCATCATTATCACTTTCACTATCATTTCTCATAGTGTGTTTATGACTTGACTTACTTATTTTCAAAGAAGATTTGAATGTAGACTCAATAGATAGTAAGACACTTTTATCAAAGTTATTCATCTAAAATGAAATCAGTCTACCAACCAAACTATCTAGAGTGATATTATTGTTCGCTACTGCTCTCATTTCTTATATAGAAGATACTCTAATAGCATAAAGAGGCAATAAGGTTCTTAGTATTTTACTTACCACTATCTCTTCTTCAAGTATGCCTCCAACTCCTCAGATATAATTGACTACCTCTTTTATTATGTAGTTGTACTGAGTGATATTTTCTCCTTATTTCATTCTTAGGTGATCAAATTTACCTCTTAGGATTTCTACCTTACCTCTTACTACATTAGCATCTCCTCCATGTGCCAGCTTCAATTTGTCCCTCATTTTCTTTGTAGAGGTGCATGTTTTGACATCTTCAAATTCAGCGTCAGAGAGTGAGGAAGCAATTTCTATCATCATTGAATTGTGCTCATTCTTTTCTCTTAATTGCTCAAGTGTGTGAGGTCCTGTAAGAAACACATATTTAGTATCCAAGTATTGCATAACATCATTTACAATACCTGATAGGTGGAGTCTTATCCTACTTTTCCATGATGCAAAGTTGTCCTTCTTCAACTTAGGCACATCCCATTTCCTCATCTTGTGATATTTTTCTTGGGTATTGAAACATTCCTTCTAAGAACACAAGCTCTAATACAAATTGTTAGAATAACTTAGAGGGGGGGTGAATCAGGGGCCTCAAAAATATTCCAATAAATGAACACAAAAAATTATTACCACAATTATAAGCCTCTAGTTATCTTTAGTCCTACAAGATGTATGCCTTGAAATAATCTTCTCAAATAACCACTGCTCGTAGTTCACTTTTAAACCTTATTCTTTATCTTTACCGATTAGAAGTCTATCATTTACCGAAATACAATAAATAACTCAGTGTATACTGATCAATCCTATTTTAGTAATCTATAAAGTAAAACATGAAAGCAATGACTCATAAACACATTTGGCACATGGATTTTTAATGTGAAAACCATGTTAAGGGAAAAACACTTGGGACTAGTACCCCAAAATTTTCACTCTTGTGAAGTGAGCTCAATGAAGAACCAACCCTGTTAAAGCTTACAAACACACTTTGACGTGTGACCTTGTTAGAGGATTTATCACTAACAGTTAATCACTTAATATTTGGCATTTCACTATGCTATCTTCATGAATTAAACTTTTTATACTTCTTGGGATGTACCTCAATATATAAAGGATTGTTAGATCCTGCTCGGTTAAGAGACTTTATGAACCAATGGATAAACTAAAATAGTATATGATCTATTCATATAAACAACTATGCTTTGTAGATGTTTAGATCTATTGTAAGATCGTGATACCTTTCTGATCAATGTTTCCCTTCAATAACTTTCCTCCACTTCTTTCTTCTCGGCGATGTTGTGCTTCTCTGTTGCTCGTTGTCTGCAGAAAATTTTAGCTTTGTTCTTTAGCTTGATTGATCAGGATTGTATGAAGTCATTCTTCACCAGTATTTCTCTTCAGCATCCTCTTCTCTATTCACCCCTAATTCAAAATTAATTATCTTGTCTATTTATAGATATGATTTCACCATTGGGTGGTCCCACAATAGTGTGTCCCACTTTTTGGAACATCCTAATTTTTGCTCAAATTGCACATTTTTAAGAAAATATTATGATTTAAGCCTTGAGAGGTCCCATTTGAAGGAGTAAATTCAAAATGGCTAGATAAAAGCATCTTGGTTCAAAATACCTTGGTATAATCCCTCTACTCCTCACTGACACCTATAATCGAGTCTCCTTTGAACCCATCAAAATGCTGACAAAAAATCACTTTGACATTAACTTTTTATGGGATCAAATAAATTCATTTGAAAAACCCAAATACAAGATGATAGTACTCTGAGAAAGCTTTCCAATGATTATGACTTATATATATATATATATATATATATATA
>MU228217.1:1206806-1236068 GCA_018584345.1 Thuja plicata
ATAAGTTTTACTAAACATAGGTTGTCTGACCATTTTGCGACTTCTTTGTTTGGCACTTCTAGAAAAATAGTAGATTAGGGAAAAAAATTATGAAAAATATCTAGGAAATAGGTATTTATGTTACCTTTCTATCCAAAAAAGAATAAATGAATTTTGATATAAAGATATAGAGTTACAGCGATACAAGTGAACCTATGTCCAAATTATAATTATTGTCACTTCGTAACTCAATAAATAAGTAAATATTTAACCAAATTGAATGAAACCAAATGGATTCCCTAGATATTTGTGTTACAAACCTAAATTCAAAATAATTATGTTCTTATCAGTTTTATAAAAGAATTATGTTGATCAAAGTGAGTGTCACTCCTGAAAAAACCTAATTTTTTACAAAAAAAAAATTTGAAGGAGAAGGGAGAATGGATACAAATAAATTCAAATTTTTTTAAAAAAATTTATTTATAAACTAGAAAAAAAATGTTAAAAGTCACTAGTTTACAACATCTTCAAATTGTTAATGGTTTTACGAAAAATACATTTTCGAAAGAAAAGTTTTTTTTTCAGAATGTTCATTTCAGTGTCAAAGTTGGCCAAAAAGTGGGACATAGTTTTGTGGGATCGCCCCACTTCTAAGTCCTTGAATTTCTTGTTCTTGGAATGATCAACAATTATCGCCTTTCTTGCTTTAAAGCTTTTACTTCAGTTTTATCCCGTAGATTTCTTTTAGACAACTGGAATAAAACAACTTTAAAACTCTTGCTTATCTCTGCCTTTAACTTGTCGATGAAAACAATGTAAACAACCAGTTAACTCCATCTTTAGCTCTTGCCACCTATCTTTTTTCATTTCTAAACTTTGGTTCTTTTCAGGGTTTAACTCTTTGTTAGCTTCGTCAATACTTCATTTCTCCTTGGGCATCTTCATCTGTCGGTGTTGTCTGTCCGTCGAGTTTGTATGTCCGTCACGTAACACTGTGATTCTCCTCATCGGTAATGCTTGCTCAAGTTTCTTGTTGGGGTATGACTGTGAATTTTCTCTCGGGGTTTTGTTTGTGTTAGGGTGAACTGTTAGTCAGTGTTTGTTGTGATAAAGTGCATACTAATATTTTATGCATTACTGATAGCACAACCTTTATCTCTCTTGTTCTATGAAGTATTTGACACTATGTATATAAACAATTAGATTATATCAAGTTGAAATCAATGATATTATAATACATTAACTAATTTAATGTCTTGCATTAACTTTTTGCAGCTTGGTGATCATCAACTTAACATATTCAAACATTCAATCAGCTATAGCTCATCAATAACATGTTGGATGTTGCGTTCTTGGTGCCAACTTGTGTTTGTGATTTATATATTTGGTAATGTCAACTTGTGGCAAGATTGTATAAATAAAGAGTGTTAGGTAGAGATTAGAGGAGAGATTAGTGGAACGAGGTTATGTAATGTATATGGATTTGAATTTGGTGGAAGATACCTTGGAGGGATAGTAGCATGTTGGCTTAGGAAACAAGAAGATTGCTTGGTGTCTTGCGAGCACAAGTTTAGATTATATCTTGGTGTTCATGCAAGATTGTTGTGTGGTGTGTCACAGATCTGGGCTAGTTAAGGAGATGATCTGAAGCTAGCAGAAGATCTCAGCGGTAGATCTTATTAGGTTACATTGTATTTGGTTGTAACCAAGAAGGCATTACACCTTGACATGTTGAGTGTAATTGAATATGAAAATGAATATAAATTGATATGAGATTCTATATCCTATGTTGTTGTCTTTACACCATGTTTTTCTTCTTGTTTGTTGCAAGTTTGGATAGTCCTTTATTGGACCCTTTGAGTTTGACTACATCAAGTAGTATCAGAGTTGGTTCACTTCATCTAAGAGATTGGTTGTAGATCTCTATTCCTAAACTTATGAGTTGTGGCCTAGTTGTTCATGAGGTGGTTGATGGTAGATCACACTTACAACAAATTGGAGGTTGTCACAAGGTGGTCAAAATTGGATTTGTTGTGGAGGGTTTTAAAAAATTTGGAGAGATGCCTCTGAGAAGATTGGACCCTAGAATTATTCATTATATTGTTGAGGATCTTCTAGTTAATATCCGTGGTCAAATGAAGAATTTGAAGGATTTGATCTTGGAAGAGATTAGGGTCCCTTTTGTTGAGATCGGTAACCCTAGATCTATTGTTGTTGTTGTTTTTGTTGTTGTTGTTGTTGAACTTTGGGAAAATAATATGGAAATTTTGTTGATGGAGAATTTTTGCATGGGAGAGGAGAAGATCATACACTGACTTGGTAGAAGGCTTGAGGAGTTAGCTGATCAGTTGGCAGAATCGAGTGTGTGTAATGTCTGTTGGCATTTTCCAATTAGACCTAGGTTTGTTTTGCCAATCTAAAGAATTGTTCTAAGGAGGAAGGAGCAAGGTGATGTGGTTTTTGTTGTTCCTATGGTTGGATTGGTTGATGACCTTGCTGAGGATGGTGGTAAGGTCATTGATCTTGATTTTTTTTTTTATCGGTATGAGATTATGGATGAGACTAGTGATGATGGTCGAAATCTTGATATGCTAGCTGTTGATAAGTTTGAGTGATTTGATGAGGTTAATTTTTATGATGGTGATGTTGGAGAGTTATAGAATGACTTGGTTTGGTTGAGTGTGCTTGTATGGAAGCAACAACTGAGTTTCCTTGGTAGAGATGGATGGTTGGGAATGAACTTCTTGGTACTAAAGAAGGATGAATAGTTAAAGGAGAAATGAGGTGGAACGCATGAATTTTATGACTTCGTTGTTGCTGATGAAATGATGACTGGAGGTGAATCAGTGTATGGTGATGAGTGGTATGAAGAATTTGTTGATCTCGTGCTTGGGTCTATTATTGGATTTGGTAGTTGGTTTGTTTCTAAGAAAAGATTATGGAGATCAAATCAGAGAAGGTAGAATATGTTGGAGTCAAAATTGAGGTTCTTAATTTTGAGAGTGTGGAGACTGGTGGTTAAGATGAGGTTGTGGATTCTTGAATTTATTTTGGATTATAAGTGTGGGACACACTTATTTTGTTATGTTTTTGATGTAGGGCTATCTAAGGTTCTTGACAAATATGTGGCTGCCATATTTTCATTTTCTTTGGAGCTCGGTTGAAGGATATAGTTCTCAGTTGGAATACTCGGTTGAAGGTTACTTGGCCTCTGTGGTTTCTTGCTTGATGGATGTTTTCTTAGGCTTGGTGATTGTTTGGCAAGTTGGTCTCACCGACACATTTTGGTGTTTGCTTTGTTTATCGGTTATTTCACCGAGTGGGGTTCAGGTTGTTAAATGGATTCACCAACTAATTTCATGTGGCTCGGTTATATTTCTCATAGAGTGGTCTGTCTTTCATTATTCTTTGTCACTGATTGGGTTCTTTGGTTTGATCTATTGGCCGACTTGTTGGCTGACTTATGCATTTAATTTGGGTCACCACATTTATTTTGGATCTCTCTTTGGAGATTGTGTGGACCTAAATCTGGTAGATTTAATGACCATTACAAGCCCATTGGTGAATAACACATTGGGTGTTTTGTTCCCAGTGTTGACTTGTGTTTGTGATTTATTTCTTTTGTAATGTCGACTTGTGGAAAGATTGTATAAATAAAGAGTTTTAGATAGAGAGTAGAGGAGACACTAGTGGAAAGAGTTTATGTAACATCTGTAGATCTAAAATTTTTGGAAGATACCTTGGATGGCTAGTAGCATGTTTTCTTAGGAAATAAGAATATTGCTTGGTGGCTTCCGAGGACAATTTTAGATTATGTCTTGGTGTTCCTTCCAGATTGTTGTGTGTTGTGTCATAGATTTGGGCTAGTTAAGGAGGTGATCTAAAGCTTGCAGAATATGTTGATGGTAGATCTTATTGTCTTTATGTTGTATTCGGTCATAACTGGGAAGGCCTTACATCCCAACATATTGAGTGTAATTGAATTTAAAAATGAATATAAATTGATATGAGTTGCTATATCCTGTTTTATTGTGTTCCTGATGTGTTCTTTTTGTTGAAAGTAAGTTTGGATAGTCCTTTATTGGACACTCTGAGCATGACTACATCTCAACTCTATTCTGAATCCTCTCTGTAATCTTCTTCACAATCATTGTCCATATCAAAACAAAATTTATCTACTTCTTCTTTGTCTCCTTTTTTGTTCATATCATCTATGATTTTATAGCCTTTTACCTTTGATTTCAAACCTAATTAGGGTTTTAGTTTCTCTTCAAAATTTCTTTATCAATTATAACCAACTCATAGAAACATTACAATCCCACTACATCATCTATAAAAAAATTCAATTTGTTTTCTTCAATGTGAAATAGTTCTTCATTATTATTGGTCCAAAATGTGCCTTGAATTCATAGTGAGATATGTTCACACTACCAATAAATTAACTTATTCAACTCTTGAAAAAATATAATACATTATTTATTATGGCCAGATTCATTGAATCTTGCTCCATCATAATCTCTTTTGATAATCATTAAAAACTATTCTTTAACCTCTAAGTTTGACCTACTTACTGGATTGCTTGATTGGTAGTATCTTCACTAATGTCCTTTACCGGTATGACTAAAGTAGCATGGTCAAAAATCTTAGTGGACATGTAGTCTTTGAATCTTTAAGTGTACCACTAGTATACTTTAATTTTTCAATCGATTTGACCTTCACATGTTCTTTTGTTTCACCTATCTGCATGTTCACTTGTTCTACTTAACTTGTAGTTACCGGTTGAGTAACTATCTACCGATTGGTATAACTTAATGTAATCACACAAAAGTTTACTTTCCTGTGTACTAGATTTCCAATAATGACAATAATACTTTTCTGTGATCATTATCAATGTCATTCAAATAATACCATTCCCCCCCTTTGAAATTGATGGAAAAAACATTAAAAAAAAAAACTTATATACTATATCATCTTAAAATGGAAGCACTTCCCTATTAAGAACATTTAGCCCTCCTTAGGGGGTGTTTTTGACCATCATCATATTGTCCCCTCATTTATGTACCCTCTCCTACTTCTGTGCCTATTTAGGACCCTGATTGGGCCTCTCTAGACACTATCTATCCCACATGGCATATTTTCTAGGGGTTTTGACTCCCTAGGTTAAGGTCGACCTCAACCTTGACCTAGGTCAAAGTTGTTGGAAAGTTGACTCTCAAGGAGAATGTGAATTATTTTGTGTTGTCATTATAGCAACAAAATCATATGAAGTTTTGTCAAGTAAACTTGTAAGACAAAATGGCTAAGCATAGAAGATAGAGCAAAACAGAGAATACATGTATGTTCACACCTAAGCTCTATGATATGTTTTTACTCTTACACTATACACACATGGTACAGAATGTCAGTATGGACAAGTTACAGAAAGATCAAGAACACTAGCAGTTAAAAAAATAGAGTATGAAGCTGACTTTAATTTTTTATAAGCATGTAATCTTTTTTTTTGCTAAATTCTAAGCACCTATTGTAATAAGTTTGTAATCATATATTAAAATTTATAGTAAAAACTCTTAAGCCAATTTATTTGGAAGCGTTGTGAATGTTGTTTTTGGGCCAACTAAGGTCTTGTTTATAGTCGCATCTATTCAGGCATGAACATATATATATGACATGCAAAGTTGTATTAGAGTGTGTCGAATAAATATGCAGAAGAGAGATACAAAATAATAGTATAAGATGTCAGAGTGAGATATATTTCTTGAAGAGTATAAGAGCATAAGTGCATAACTAGAACTGATCAGACAAGAATGTCACATACAACAATTCACTTTTGGATATAGTATATATCTATTATCAAGGAGGTTGTAGCCTTCATCCTATTGAGCAGTGAGCTTATTGGATAGTGAGTCCTCACCCCTACCAGGGTTATTTGTAAAGGACTCCTAATAGGGTCAGACCCTTAACTAGGTCATTGTACTTGCATTATAAAGACTGCTCCTAACAGGGAAAAATAACTTTAACAGGTTCATTATACTAGTGCAATCTTTGTGGGTACTAATTCCCCTTGGGGTTTTCCTCTGATCAAGGTTTCCCCATAATCATATCATGTGTTATGTGTTCTTGTATTAAGATTCAATTGTATATATTTGATTTATGTTTAAAGTTGCTTAAATATAATAAACAGACAAACACTGATTCACTCCCCCTCTTAGTGTTTCTAACAATTGGTATCAGAGCTCTGGTCCTCTAAAAGGAATTTCAACCACTTGAGGAGGTCATGGATTTAGCAGAAGTGAAACATATGAAAAATAATCTTGAAGAAGCACTTGAAGATCTTGACAGATCTGAAAAAGAAAATGAGGAACTTAAACTAAAAGTTGATGGCTCTCAAATTCTTATCAAGAAATTAAGTAAAGATCTGAAATATTCTACCAATGATTTGGGAAAAATTGTCAAGAAGCTGAATGAAGAAAACATGTATTTGAAAGATAAAATTGAAGATCTAAATGAACAACTTACAGATAGCCTAACAACCACTGAATAAAAGACCAAAGAGAGAAAACAATTAGATGATGAACTTATGAAAGTGTACTTAAAAATATTGGAATTATAAAACATCAAGAAACAGATAGAATCTGAACTAAGAGAAGCAAAAGAAAAAATTGAAAAACTACACACAAGTTCTGATCTAATTCAATCACAAATGTATGCAAAAAAGTTAAAAGGTGATACCACTAGTATGGGATACAGTGTAGCTAAAATTGATATCAATTGAGTACAAGAAAGAAAAAAATCAAAAGAGACATCCACTGAAGAAAAGAAGACTGAGAATATTGCAGAGGCTAAAATTAAACCACCTAATGATGAAATCAAGCAAGTTAACAGAATTTGTTATGCTTGTAACAAGAATGGACACTTGGAAAGAGATTTTAAAGAAGTAAGACCTTTTAATGGTTATTGTTACTCATGTAATAAGATTGGTCACATGGCTATACATTGGAGAACAAATCAAAGAAATCAGTCACAACAAAACCAAATAAATATGACTCAATACAATCAAAGAAATAAACCTCAAAGAAACCTTTAGAACATTACATGTCAAATATGTAATTACAATGGACACACAACCATGCAGTGTAGCATGATGAATAAAAACATCAAACCTCCTGTCATTTGTCATTCATGTGGAAAAGCAGGACACATCTCAAGGTTTTGCAAGCCAAGAGCACAAAGACAAGAGAATCCTAAAAAGTCACTATTTGAAGAATTGGGAGAAGTTAAGTTTGTAGTAGATGCATCCTTAGTGAACACACCTTCTACTTATGGATAGTTGACCCTCATGATCTTAGGAGGAGATATTCTAGCTCTAAACCCCTGCGTGGCTGGTATACTCACCTCAGAGTATGCACCTACGGATTCATGTATGTAATCACAAAATAAGGTTGTATGCATGCACGCATTTCCATTACTTCATTCAGAATAAAGTTTGAAATTCTCTTTGTAAACTGCTTTACGTTAACGAGCGTTAAATGCAATAATATTTTATATAAACTAGTAAAAGATCTTTAAACCTCACTTTACATTTGAGATTGAGCATTCAAAGAGAACTTGAGCATTGAACATCAAAATACTACCTGGTTAAGGAATAGGTTTGTGAATGGATTAAAGATTAAAACAAAACCCTAGTAGTCGCGTCATTTTAGAATCACCATGAAACCCTACTTAATCAAGTTGCAAGTACGTATGGCAACCCTTGTTGCATTTGACATTGATAAAAGGAAGATATTTGTCTTTAAGAAGCATCCATTCAAGTCTATTTTAGATGATGTTGAAGGAGCATTCTCTAAGACTCTGCTTGGAGTCATACACATAGAATATATTCATGCTTACATCTATTTTAAGAAGGAAACCATTGGGGAAAATAGCCTAGCAACTCTTATGGATTCAATGATGAAACTTGATCATTATTCAGTCAAAGATGAAAATGTGTAGCTTACTGACAACCCTATTTTTTAGTATTCTAACACGCACAAGTTCTATGAGCTAGAATGGGTTAGAACCCTACTGAGAAGGATACATGATGACCTTTATTGGATTGGTGAAGTTCCTATCCGCATAACCCTAGACCTAATTCATGAAATGATTAGACTTCCTAAGACTGGACCAGTTCTTCCCACTGGTAAGGATGTCAAAAAGCAAGTTGAACCAGTTTTCTTATGCAGAAGTGATATGCGTGGCATGACAGTTGATCCCATTGAGACTAATGACATCAAATTGGTTACTATGATTCTAGGTTACAAGTTCCAACATGCAAGAAGACTAAATAGTGTATCTCCAACTACTATATTGGCAGCAATTAAGATGGTAAAGGATAATACTTGATATAACCTATGTGAGATATTGTGCGCATAGCTGATTGATAACATTAGAGTTGTTAAGCATGACAAGAGCAAAATATTCAGATTTGGCTCTTTGATCATCTATATCTACTTCTACATTGTTGGTAAAGTTTCCAATCTTTACCTAGATAGGAGTAAACCTACTATGTCTTAGATATTACTCAAGGCTACATCAAAGAGCAGCGTGAAAGATTCAATGGACATGGAGATCAAAACATTCAGGATAAAGATGCAGAAAAGGTTCAGAATACCAAAAAAGATAGTTGATAAGTACAAAGACACTATATGCTTCATGGTAGAAACTGACTGTACTTGCATTGAGGTTGTTGAACCTAGAACCAAATAGATTTATCCACTTAGCTATGAAGTTGAAGAACATGTGTTGGAAGGATATGCACAAGTTCTTTTGTCTACGCCCAAAGATCCAAATGAACTAAGATGGGGAACATACAGAGAAAAGACAAATCAAGTTGATTTTGTCTTATACAGTGTTGACAACAAAAAGAAGGCATCAAGGATTACTTCAAATATCCTAAAAGTTCATGGGGTTACACAAGAAGACCTAGACAGAGCTAGGGAAGCTAAGATTGCTAAAGAACTTTAGAAAACTCCTACAGAAGTGAAAATGGAAAAGTATGATGATATTCCTAAGAAGAAGAAGAAGAAATTATATGAAGGTACATCTGCACCATCAACCACCATTGATCTAGAATCCTCTCCTCCTTCTGTACCCAGTAAGTTAAACAGGAGGAAGAAGCAAGTTCCTACAAGCCATCCATCCTCAAGGACCAGAAGGAGCAATGTAAAGAACACTCAAGCCCCTCCTGAGCTAGGATTTAGACCTAGTCTAACAGTCCTAAAGAACATAATTGTTAATGAAGGAAGACTAGAATCTATCAAGAATGTCTATGACAAATACCAAGAGATAGACAAAACACGAATCCACTCTATGATCATCTCAAACATGATTAAGTTCAAGACGACAATATTGTAACTTAAAATAGTCATACCAGATAGGGTATGGAACATACTTGATGTATTGAAAAGGCAATAAATTGAGGATTATATGAGGATAAGAGAAGAAACATTAGACAATCTTCTTCTAGTTTGCTCACATGATGAGAAAACCATTCTATTGGATCTAGTAAATCCTCATCTCAGAACCAAAACAAGAGTTCTCCATATCATGAAAAAAGAATATGAACTGGTTGGTTAAGAGACTTAGAAAGCATTTGAGAGATTATTTCTAGAAAGACATATGTATCTATCAACGACGAATAAAATAAACGTAACTCCAGTTCCTCCCAAACAGGTTACAAAACTAGTGATTCAAAATGCACCTAAGACAGGTCCATAGGTTTTAGTGCCCTCAGTTTAAATATCTTCTAATAAAGTCAAAGATTTAGGAGAAACTATTATGATTGATAATATCAATATATCCATGACCTCTTCTGACAATGATATGGACAAAGTTGAAAAAGCATTTGTAAGCACTGAAGAGACCACTTGGAGGTATACACTGATGACACATCTTTACAGCAAGATGAAATTCCCTCTAAAGATTCAACAGATTTGAATAAAGAGGAAGAAAATCAAACTAATGAAACACTAGTTATGGAGATCATAGTAAAAATTAAATGTATGGATACTAGTCAGAATGCTATATTCACCCCATCCATTCAACCATCAACTTCATTTTTGTCAATTTTAACTCCTGACCCAGGAAATATAGATGTGTGGGGAGAAGAAGACTTGATCAAGATTAGTGTCCTAGCCATGGAAAAAACCAAAGAGAAACAAGTTATGAGAAACCCTCTCTTTTTGGAGTCAGTGAACATTCTGAATGACCTAGTGAATACAGACAAGAAAGTGGCTAAAATTTAGTCAGTTGATGATGTAGATAGCATCCTAACAAGCTTCAAAGTACACTTTACAATTCTAGTAGACTCATCTACTAGAACTACAAAGGAAGAGTATAAAAAGGAAAGATTGAATGAATTGGTAAATAATTTTTCTTTAGATTTAAATTCATAAAAGATTGGTCAGACAATATTGAAAGAGTTGGCATCAAAAGGCAGAAAGGTAATAGAAAATTGCATGGACAAAGGCAAACTCACCTCTGAGAATATCAAAAAGATAGAAGAGGAAGATATCTTGGCCGATAACATAAGAAAATAAGTTGAAACATCATCTCAAGATATAAACATATGCAACAAAATCTATCAAGGGCGGATAGACAAGATTGAAAAAGCTAAAATGGAGATCAACAAGGTAAGGATCGGGCAGACTCAACTGAGAAATGCACTTGCGCCCTCCTTAGTAGTTTTGAACGAGAAAATCAAACAGATAGATGCAACCATTGTTACCTATGATCAAGGACCCAACATGGATCTGACAAAAATGGAAAAGCTTACATATTCCCTATGCACCCATCTACAAACAGTTGATGCACTGAAGGCATTCTAGCAGCAAGAGATCAAGAATCTGCAAATAGCTTGTCCAGATGTAAATTCAGAGTAAGTACTCAAGGACTCAAAATTTTGACACCTTTTTCATTAATGTCAAAGGGGGAGTAATGTATATAAGGAGTATATGTATATATGTTAAGAATTATCAATAGAAGAGGATGACATACAGTTTGTTGGTGTTAGTCAAAGTTTGAGTAACTTGGCCACATTCCTTTGTTGCCATTAATGACAAAGGGGGAGATTGTTGGCAAGTTGACTCTCAGGGAGAATGTGACTTATTTGTGTTCTAATTATGGCAACAAAGTCATATGAAGTTTTTCCAAGTAAACTTGTACGACAAAATGGCTAATTATAGAAGACATAGTCGAACAAAGATATGCAGTCGATCAGAGCACCAGTGCACCTGCAACAGAATGAATCAAGACATGCGCATTCACACATAAGATCTATGATATGTTTTTATGATTACACTATACACACATGGTACAGAATGTCAGTATGGACAAGTTATAGAAAGATCAAGTACACTAGTAGTTCAGAAAATAGAGTATGAAGCTGACTTCAGTTTTCTATTAGCGTGTAATCTTTTGTTTGGTAAAGGCTAAGAGCATATTGTAATAAGTTTTTAATCATGTATTAAAAATTATTGTAATCATGCTTAATAAAATTTGTTTGGAAGTGTTGTGAATGTTTTTTTGGGTCAACTAAGGTCTTGTTTATAGTCACATCTATTCAAGCATGAACATATATATATGACATGCAAAGTTGTATTACAGTGTGTTAAATAAATATGCAGAAGAGAGATATAAAAGAATAGTATAAGATGTGAGAGTGAGATAAAGCTCTTGAAGAGTATAAGAGCATCAACGTGTAACAAGAACTAATCAGGTAAGTGTGTCACATACAGCATCTCACTTTTGGATATAGTATATATTTATTATCAAGGAGGTTTTAGTCATCATCCAATTGAGCAGTGAGCTTCTTGGACAGTGAGTTCTCACTCCTAACATGGTTATTTGTAAAAGACTCCTAACAGGGTCATACCCTTAACCAGGTCATTTTACCTGCATTATAAAGACTTCTCCTAATAGGGAAAAGGAACTTTAATAGGTTCATTATACTAGTGCAATATTTGTGGGTACTAATTCCCACTGGGGTTTTCCTCCAATCAAGGTTTCCCCATAATCATATCATGTGTTATGTGTTCTTGTATTAAGCTTCAATTGATATATATTTGATTTATGTTTAAAGTTGTTGAAATTTAATAAACAG
Source organism: Thuja plicata (assembly GCA_018584345.1). Classification (NCBI taxonomy): domain Eukaryota; kingdom Viridiplantae; phylum Streptophyta; class Pinopsida; order Cupressales; family Cupressaceae; genus Thuja; species Thuja plicata. Next base: position 1,218,922 of record MU228217.1, read on the forward strand.
ACAAACACTGATTCACCCCCCTCTCTCAGTGTTTCTAACAAAAGTCGACCTCAACCTTGACCTAGGTCAAGGTCAAACTTGATTTTTACGTAGGTCCCCATTTTCAATTTTAAAGTTTGTCGACTGTCGAGGGTCATTAAAAGTTCATTTCCCGCTTCTGGGTCAGCTATTTTGGGTTCGGAAGTGATGACTCTTAAATTATATTTAATATAGGTCCACTTCTACGGATACATATCTAATTGGATTTTAATTCTCCTATATAGGCCTCTCTAGAAGATTGTGCCCTAGATTGGTATATAAGGAAGCCTTCTTCTCTCATTTTCTCTAAGTACGAAAGTTGTCTATCCAAAAAGCATAATCACAAGCGAACAACCATCAATTAAGAAATAATTTTACATGTTCTCAAGATTTCAAAGTTCAACCAAGGTTTTCAAGTCTTCCTCTCAAGCATTCAAGTTTTCCATTGAAGATCAAGGATTCAAGCATTCAAGACTTTGAAGAGATTTGGTTCAAGCATTCAAGATTCATCATTCAAACCCTAGATCTATCAAGCATGGTGGTGTGATCTTCCTTCAAGATCCTTTGTGCATCCTAAAGATTCATTCATTTTTCCTTCAAGGTGGATTCCAAGCATACAATCATGGAGGTTTATGGTTTCTAATACTGAGTCCAAGATTTAATATTTACATACTTGTTTACATTCGAAGTATAATTACATATCTATTGTCATAGCTTCATTATTAGATCTACTTGTACTACTTGCTAGCATTCTCTATTTCAATTATTAATTTTAAGGTTAATTTCTAAATCAGGGTTTGACTAAGGCAAACCCCTCCCCCAAAATAAACAAACCATTTTTCTTGCAGGGACAGGTTCAGAACAGTGAATTGGAGTGCAGATTCAGATACCCTTTTTGACAAACTATCACGATCCAGAAACATATTTTATGTCAAACATTTTGTGTCAGAATCAACATTATGTTCTGGGTCAGAATGAAAAAGTTTTGGTCAAAGGTGACATTTATTTCTAGGTCAGAATAAAAAATTTTGGGTCAAAGGTGACATTCAGTTTTAGGTCAAAATTGGAAATGAGCTAGATTTGGAAAAAAATTCTAGGTTTTCTTTGTCTTTGCATTCCTGTTCCAGATCCAGTTGCAGAATCTCCAGAAACTCAGTGCAGACAACCAAAAACAACATTCTTCAGATCTATAGCATTTTGAGGTTAGTACTTGTCTTCAATTCATTTCAATTAAACTTTTAATCTTCCTAAATTTATCACACACTCTCTTCTATAAAATAGAAGTTAGGGTTTCTCTGTTTATCTATATCCTTAATAGGTTGATTCATTTATGCATTCATCCTTTCTTTGGGGTTAATCAATTTGGATCTTACCTTTATAAAATTTGGGATTAAGAGGACAATCTTACCTTCTCCACATCATTATTTATCATTTACATTTTAATAACATAACACATATAATTTACATACATACATTTGTTATCTTCCATTTTCTTATATTATATATACTCTTCATATTATATACTCCCCCTTTTGATCTACTTGTATATTCTGCCTTTTTTGACAATAATGCTAAAAACTTTGATAAACAATGTATATACAAAAGTTTTGAATCATTATAATTTCTCAAATATAATCTCTAAGTGTACCTTTGTAGTACCAAGAGACTACTTTGATGACCCTTTTTCACTGTTATCAGGGAAATTTGATGTCCATTAAGGCTTGAAGACTGATCCCGCATACTATCAATTGTACACATGTTAGAAGTATCTATCAAAACTTCTTTTTTATTAAGATTTTCTTGAATAATATCCATGTGTGAAGTCAAGAATCCTTGTAATTCCAACAATTTAAGTCTTATTCTATCCTTCTCTTCCTTGAGTTCCATATTCTTGTGTTTCAATGCTTTCAATTTTGTAGTATGCTCCTTCAATGAACTGTTCAATGGGTCTAATTGATTGACAAGTGTAGTCAAATATATTTCTACCACTTCCTTCTTTGTCAAAATATCTATAGTGAACTTTGTCAAAATAGATATCAGACAATCCTTCATGTTTCCAATAACTTCAAACAGTCAAGTATTCATTTCCTATGCATTCTGATAAGATCTCGATGAAACATCCTATTGAACACATGACAAATATTGTGAATGAGTATTCCATATCTTTGATCACTGTATTATGCCCAAAGTTTCTATATACATATCCCCTTCTATGATACACCATCTCTGAGGCATTATGTTAAATGGATTAGGGACATTCATGGTGCTTTCAGATTATGCGATAAACTTTCATCAATCACTATAACTATCATTAGGCATGACCCCTTCACGGCCCTTTTGTAAGACACCTCACAACCTTTTCTATAACTAGTAGGAAAAAACCTACCCTTGTCTAATCAATGAACACGATGGTGTCATTTTAACCCATAGAATTATCCTTGGAAGGTTTTCCTTTTTATGAGACCTTTCACATGAGAGAAACCTCTTTTTGGATCTAGTGAAGTCCATTATCCTCTCAATGAATTTTCGATTAAGCTTTATTCCACTTTCTTATATTTCCTTTGTGTCATCAATGTGAATGATTTATCGAGAAAACCTACCATTTGTTATTGATACCATTGGGCTACAACTATTATGTTCTATGTGTTACCATGTTTGCACACATATCCATGAGAGTATTCAGTCAAAAAATTATATAACTCCCTTTGTGATTCTCATTCAAAACATGTATGCAATGATTCATGCTTAGATGGGTGATCATAAACTATTATTAAGCTTCGATTCTGGCACAAGGTGGAAAAAATGAGCTCTGAATCTATCATTTTCACCGAGCCTATATTATGCATATCACGTCCTCATCATATTATATGAAACGATGTAAGATATTTTGTTAAACAGTTCACATGTCCTCTATGCTTTACACAATCTGTGTATGTCTCCTGGCATTCTAACAAACATTTTATATGCAACATTTATTTCATGAATAAAAATCAACTGTCAAACATTTCAAAGGCCTTATCCACAATTTGTTCATTTGCCCACTAGTGCATTTTCATATTCTAAAAATATATATTGCACACATTTAAATAGAGATGGAATCGCAAAAAATTATATTCCTTTGAGAGACTCACTGAAGAAGTTCACGCTCGATATATGCCTACACCGTTTCTATATAAGGCATTTTGTCAAATGGTTCATCTGCAATCTTTGTGTGTTTTACTTTTTTGTATACATATCTAAAAAAGCATTTCCAAATGACAAAAAACTTCTTTGTCGTGCTCTTAAGGTACATCCACGTGTTGTTATAAAAATGCACATTACTATACTTTGATTGTGCTTCACTCAAAAGCAGTGCATCTTCTTTAGAGTTTGTAGAAACTTTTTCTCTGCAATCTTATATCCATTGTAGTTAATGAGACCAAATGATATGTAAATTATCTGCAATTTCACTGTTTATATGCCTATATCCCTATAAACTTGAGGCATCGAACATTTTGATTGCACTCTATATGTTTTCACATTTTACATTAATATCTATTACAATGACTCTACATTCTACAAGCACATCTATGAGATCAATTCCAGCCACGGGCTGTGATAAAAACCCCTTCTTAATATACATTGGTGAATGTTCATGTCATATTTAAATAGATGTCGGACACCATTCGAAGTCTCCCGTCATGGTGTTTTATACACACATATTTCGTTTCTTTTGTGATATGTTAATCCCTCATCGACGAGACATGGTAATTTGGGGAAACTTTTGAATCTCTCATCAATGGTTAGGGTATTGCTGACAACGGGAAGACATTCTGATTCTCTTGCCAATATGAGGTTTTCTTGTCATGTCGATGACTATATTGGATTTCCCTTCTTCCATCACACAACATTTGATTTTGGAGAGACGCCTTAGTTTCTTTGATAATTAGAAATCTTATGCATTTTTATAGAATGGGCCCACCATTTGTTATCATCGTGATCTATTAGCCAATCACGTCTTAAAAATTGGAATCCACCTTCATATTAAATTTACTTAAATAAAGTTTGAATCATTTCTCAAACGATGCTTTGTGCATGCTTGGTAAACTCAAGAATAAAATTTAACTCATTCATATTATTATTTAGACCAAATGATTAAAAAATATAAATTTTAACATTGGCTTTAAATGTGCTAAGAATTCAATTGGATGTATCTGGATCCAATGGAGAGGGTCACGCCCCATATTTTATGTTTTATATTATTTCTTGCAAACCTCCAAAACTTAATGAAGGGCTTCTAAAACTGTCTTCAAAAAATTAGCTAGTTTTGAGAAGTTACCACTAGACACAAGAGTTCATTGAAGTATGATAGGCTAGTGCATTGATTAGTTTTTCAAGATTCCATCATATCTACAAAATTGTAATTTTAAAAAATGGCCCTTCAAACTAGCCCTTTGGTCACATATTGACATTGTGTACGGAAAAAATATTAATAAAGTGTGTTCGGTTTCGATCTTGAAAAAGTGTTAAATGGAGTTTTATTCCTCTAAAAATTTGCATAGGCATTTATTGTGGTAGAGATAACAACGAGGAAAAATGGGTATGGTATGGAAACAATCTGGATGTAAAGTATTAGTTTCTACAAGGGGCCACTTTGGTAAACCTTTATGCGTAGGAAGTATTTTAAAGAAATTTTAAACAAAACTGGCCTGGAAAAAATAACAAACAAATCGATGAAGCTTTGCAAATGAAAATGTGAGCATATTAAGATGAGGAAAAATAGGGAAACACTTGTGTTGACATGTAAAGAATCAAGCATCAAAATATCAACTTCCAATGTAGACTAATCTAGCATATTTGTAAACAAGAAAACTATAATTTTTCATAAGTTAGCCAAACTTGACACTTTGATGATGTATCATATTTGTCTATGAGGGGCTTATATGAATGTACATACATATTTATGAGAGGGTAACATGATGGAATGATGACACTTGTAATCATGAGATTTGGGAAGGCATTTTCAAACGTTTTCTCATTATATGGAACTCTAAATTTTGTAGATAATTAGAGTTCCAATAGTGGTTGTTCCTAGGGATGTACCTTGCGAGCATAGAAAGAATATAGTTTCGCTGGTAAAAGAGGACAATGTGCCCAATTCAATTGGTAGATCAAATATTTACCTCAATTATATACATCCTACTCTGTTATGGATCAAACATAAACGCTTCAAGGATCATCCATGCAATGGCAATCCCTTGATGAACTGGTATGGTTTTAAAAAAAAAATCAAACCATGTTGCTGGCCCAAAGGCACAAAAGGTCCCCATCTTCCTCTATCATACACGTTATTTTCATTTGATTGCACCCATCCTAATTTTTGAAACATCAATATCAATTTACTGATTACTCATACTTCCCTTGACACCCATTTCCACTCCTGTATACCTATCTCTTTCAACATGTTACATTTTAATCTTTAATATAGTGTTTATTGTAATCGAAAAAAAATCACAATATATAATAAACATTACATATTCATCACTAAAATCATATTCATACTCTAATATAGGAAAAATGAGAAAACATGCATGCCAAGGCAACCATCAAACCTCATAATCACACAAAATCTTCTTATCCTTACATTAAGTCTATGAAAGGGAAATGCACAAAAACATAAAATAAAATTCATTGACATTTCCCCCTTCAATGTTCTCTAATTCCTTCCTTTATCTCTAAAAGATGTTGATATAACTCTCATAAAGATGATTATGCCCTCAATATGAAAGCAAGAAGATGAAAATGGCTAGATGAATTGAAAGATGATGGTTAGCCAATGAAGATAAATTCATCCCCATTTATAGAGGTTTGAAACAAAATCACAAAATTGGAAAATTGATTCACAATTAGGAAGATGTCATAATTGAAGAGTTTCAAATGTAAAATGTGATATTGTGACACATTAAATTTATTTTGACAAATTGTAAGAGATTAGAATAGAAAGAGGCCAAATTAGATTAAAAAATCGAAAGGGAAGGTGTAAGAGATAGAAGCTAGAAATAGGGGTTGGAGGATAATTACTAGGAGATGAATCCCATGTGGAAAAATGAGGGAATTTTAAATTTTAGAAACTCATTTATTCCCACAAATTAGAATTCAGATTTAGGAATTATAAAATTCCAAAAATAAAAAAATATTAGCCAATTAATTAATAATAATTAATTAATTGTGAAGAATATGGAAGAGAGATAAATAAAATATATCTACTTACCAAGGCTTAGAGTTAGGGATAAATTATGGGTTATTTATCCCTAAAGAGGGAAAATTAGTGAATTTAACCAAGTTGATAATTTTGATGAGGAACTCAAGTGATTTTGAAAGTTTTGATAAGGTTTTGAAAGATGTTTGATAATGATGAAAATTGTTTGAATCGATCATGAATAATCTTGAATTGATTTTGATGACATTCAAAATGTATTGCAGTGATTTTGAAAGGCTTGAAATGGTTTTTAATCCATTTTGAAGGTTTTGAAAAGATTTGAAATAATTTGAAAGGTTTTGATAATGAATTTGAATATGATCAAATTGACCAAATAATTTTTGGTATGATACAAAATGAGAGAAATGTTAGTACTTATAATATGGAAGAGTGACACAAAATCAGTGAATAGAAGACATGTTTAAAAGGTGGGCAAAGAGACATGAACCACTTTTTAGTGTCTACATTTTCCCCCTCTTTGATACAAGGTGATTCTAAGCATTGTGTGAAAGAAAAATTAAAAGATCATGCCCGAGTGGATCGACAAAATGGAGGTGAGATGTCCCCTCAAAAAATGTTCAAAACTAATCAGGACAATTTTGTTTGAAAATAAAATGATACTAAAATGTTGACAGAAGAAATATTAGTAAAAAGAAGAGATTAGACAAGGAAGATTTAGTAATGATGAAATCTTTCTTCCATAAGTGCACTTTTGCCTAGAGAGCTTTATTTAATATGGAAAAAATAATGTGTGACACCATGACAGAGAAATTCAGGGTGATAATGCAATCCCTTTGCATAAAATAAGCACAATTGTAGAGAAGGAATATTTCCATCCATCCTAAAGCATTGGACATACGTTCCCTAGAACTTGATGAAAAATACCCTGTAAATAGAAGACAAAACAAAAATAAAGGACCATGAACCATACCAATCACTCTCATTACTCAGTGATATCTTGCAGTAGCATAGGAACATGACCAATGATACACTAGTAAAAGATAAGACTCACTAAAGAAACCATGTAAACAACCATTCTGATCTTTTTTTCAATGTTTATAGTTTGATTGATGATGATGATAGGTTTTAGGAATGAAGTACCTCCTCAAAGATGGATATCGTCTAGTTTTAAGTATACCACACCCTATATAAGACAAATGACAAGTTGGATAAAGGAAAAAATGATGTTGATTTATTGATAGGACAAGTGTGATCTGATTAATTACTGACTAGATCTGATAGCTTGTCTGGTGATGCATGATTTTTTAACCCTAATGTTTGATAAATCTTCAAGTTGTGTTTGCACTAATATATATCTTGTCGCAAAGGAAAATTTATTTAAAATAATAAGTGATTATGTACATGATCAGGAAATAAAATCAGTTCCATATAGTGACCTTTATCAATTTTTTTTTGATTTTTTGCTTTTTATCATTTTTAAAATATTCTATTTTTGTGCTTTTTTGGGGACATTGTATGCTTTTAGGGACTTCTTTCAGTAACTTTTATGATTTTTAGGGTTTTTTCCAGGACAATTTATGATTTTTAATAACTTTTTCAAAGTCTTATTCAATTTTTTAAAAAAATTCAAGCCTTTTTATTCTTCTAAAAAAGGCCATTATATGATTTAAAAAATAAATTCAAGACATTATGCAATTTTTTTGAATTTTTTTAGGACATTAATATTTGCACGAGGAAGACATATTGAATCGCCGAAGTTCCTATCAAGGAAAGAAAATTATTGATTTATGGAGGGAGCAGTGGGTGGATGAAGGTCAAGGGTCTCTTATTATGTGATTGAAGCAATTTGGGTGCCAAGGACTATCCACGGAATGGGATAACATGTTTTTACCAAGTTGAGGGATTGGACATGATAATGATAGGGTAATGAAATGGTGCACTAAATAAAATGAAATGCATAGGAATGGACATGTGTGAAGAGGTTTTTTAAAAATATGTTTTTTGTTTTATGTCTTTATTTTATGTCAAGACCAAGAAATGGATTTGGATAGGAAAAGGATACGATATAGATAAGACAATGAAAAGATAAATAATGGACAAATGGGATATGATATGATATGATAGGCAATTTTGACAAAAGGGATGTCGATGAGGTAGGAAATATGCATCAAAAGGATGTGGACAATGTAAAGCAGATACACCTATTTTCTAGGTTTTCATCAGGGCAACGATTTTTTTTTCTTTTTTTCTTTTTTTTTTCCTTTTTTTCTTTGATTTTAAAATAAAATTTACTTTATTTTTCATTTTTTGGTACTTTTTGGACTATTAGAAATAAAAAATACATGACATGACATGGATGGATGACTTAACCATCTTGTTCTTTAGATGGTACTCTTGAACGACATAGAATAATGGGCCATACCTATGATTGTATGTCCAAAGACATTGGTAGGATAATGACCAAGGGATATGAAATGGATGATCGGATAGGATAGGATAGGATAAGGATATAGGATAGGATAGGATAGGATAGGATAAGGATATAGGACAATGTTCTTCGACAAGCTTCTTAAGAGTCCACGTGGACTTATTTTTTATTTTTTTGTGGGTCCTTATAATGCATTACTTCCACAAGGGATTTAGGAACCTATATTTATTTTGAATTCTATTTTTTCTCAATGGGCCTTTGTGGCCTTTTGGACATTTCTTTTTCTTTTTTTATCATAATTTTTTTTTTTTTACATGTCGATTAAACTAGACATGTGGATTGCTTGACTCGTGGACTTTATACTTGGTAGAAAAATTTATTTGAAGTGGAATGAGATTTATGGTTGGATAAGAATGATATGGGGGCCTTTTGGATGGATGAAAGGTTCTCCAATATGTGTACCTTTCCTAACTTGCATGTGGGAAAGGTTAAGGGGATTGTAAGCTAGTGAATGGAGGAATATATATGGACCTAAGATGGATGGAAGGGTTGAATGGGAAAATATATGTTTAGATTTGAATTTCAAAGGGATACAAACATTTTGATTATGAGGTTTAATTTTTAAACTGTGACCATTAGAACTTTATTTGACATTATAGGGTTTTAATATGCCTTTTGCATGGAATTCTAACCCTTTAACTTAATAATGCATATTTTGACTAGTGGGACACTTGCTACAAGATGAAAGTTCATTATTCTTGAGGTGTATATAATATGGGAGGACTTATAGGATCATGAAGTGAACCAAATTGGATAGAAATGTAAGAACACATTTTAATTGTAAGGGGTTCATGAACAACTTGCACAGATGTGTCTAGATCATGAATGTGATCAAGGTGACTCATGGGAGCCTATGATGGAATAGAAGTGGTGACATGATCATTTGGAAAGATGCGATCTTGTGGGAGATCTAGCTGACAATTCAAGGGAAAAAAATGATAGAGGGATCTAGAGGAGGATCTAGAGGGATGATGGAATCCTTTAATGAAGATGAAGGTGAAGTGATACTTTAACCTTGACTTGGAAGACATTCATTTGACTCTATTTTAAAGTACCTTCTGCTTGAAAATGGAGGGCATGATGGCATTGGATCAAAGATTTTTGTAACATGAAAGGGACTTGGGTTATGAATAGGACTAGATTATATTTATTCTATAGATAGTCCTTGGAAGATTGCATCATTGTAAGTGTCACTTGATGGAAATGGAGAAAATAAATCTTTTAAATCTTTAGGGGATGAATGAATGGTGGGAGACATGGATGCTTCTTGAAGGTCAATGATTTTATAAGGAATAGGTGTGTCATTTATGGGATTTATTTGGAATGGTCCATTTATAGACATGGGTAAATTTTTATTATTTTCTTGATCTTCAATCATTTCACTTATACAAGAAAATTTTCAAAGAAGACTCTTAATAAAGTTAGATTTGTGCTACTTGGGTGAATTTTTTGGCAATACCACATCAATATTTTCTTGTTGAAAATAAGTTTTTGATTAAGCATGTGGAAAAATAGGTAGATCATTGATTATGTTTGATTGATGTCCAAAAGTTAACATGTTTTAAGTTGTATTTATTTTAAAAATAATTTGTTGGTGAGCTTGAAGAAATAAGATGATGTTCATCAACATGTAATGCAATCAAAGTAAAAGTTCTTTGTGACCTTAGTATTGAATAAATTTTGGCATGATTGGCAAAAAGTGTTGTGTGACTACATGAGGGACACATGATTGCATTAAAATGAAGATTATTTATAAATTAGGTGGTTCCCCAAGTTGAATTATGCCATGTTGTAGTTGAAATGTTTGATTTGGAACTTGGTTGTAAGATTGACATGGGACTTGGTGGAGCACACTTCACTCTTGAATGTGATTGAACTAGACTTGGTTGAAATTTGTGTTTGCCTTATTTATTTGTGAAATGATTTTTGGTATTTTTTAATTTTGAAATAAGAAAATCTATGTTGAATTCACAAAAAATTTCTCTTATAAATTTAAGGAGTTTTTCCATCTTTGTGTTATTCCTTCCTTTGTCTTGAACTTTTTCTTCAAAGATCTTCACTTATTTAGCCAATTCTTCTTTCGAATTTATGGTAATGTTTGAATTGGATTGATTTGATTTTTTGTGTGATTGTGAGAATTCCACATGTCTTGGGTCAACAAGTGTTCATTTTTCCTCTCTTAAAGGGTACATTATGTTTGTGTAAAAAGCTTGTGATTACAAAGGTATACCTTATCTTTTGTCAAAAGGCACTTTTGTCAATTCAATTGAAATGTAAAAGGGTTGATATGAACATTTTTTACTTTTGGAGGCTTGAGATCTTGTGAGAAATGACATGATGAATAAATGTAGCTAAAGATATAAGAGGTATACGCAAAATTCACTTTGGGTTTTAGATCTTGAAGGGTTTTTAAATGAATACAACTTAGGGTATGTATAATGTAATTTTATCTTGGATTTTGAAGAATTTGAAATGATTATGCAACTAAGGGTATGCAAATTGTAATTTGATCTTTGGTTTTGAAGGTTTGGAGGTTTGAAATGAATATGAAAAATGTAACTTGGATTTGGATTTTTTAAATCTTTTGAAATGATTATGCAAACCTAGGGTATAGAGAATTGGGTTTGGACTTTGGAATTTGAAAATGAAAGTTAGGGTATGGTAATGCAAGTTATGTGACTTAGGGTATGATAATGCAAGATAATTTTTTGGATTTTTCCATTTTGAAAAATGCAATTAAAGGATCGTTATGCAAACTAAAGCCTATTATACACAACTTTTTATTTTCGCACGGGGGTGGGGTTGGACTTTGAGAAACCTTACAAATGTAAACCTAAGAGTATGACCTTAGGAAATTTAAATAGTATATTGAATTTTGATGATCAAGAGGAAAAAAATTAAAGGATAAATGACACAATAAAATCTATCATGACAATGATTAGGTATTGACTTAATGATAAAAGGAAAAAATGACAAGGTTGAAATAAATTCAAGATGCTCTTCCAATAACACAACTTATAACCCTGAGATGTGAATTTTTGGGATTTTTGCAAAGTTGTTACAAAGGTTCTAATTGCAAAATGAAGATGATATGAAAAGGCAATATGATGTACTTGTTATGCCAGGGGGTGTTTCAATAATCAGGACATAATGATGCAATATGAGAAGGGATAATGATATTATGAGTAATGAAAGAATGCAATGATAGCATATGAAGGATAAATGCAAGACCTAAATGAAAAAGGATACACTAATATTGTAATTGGATCTCAAGGAATTTTTAAAAATATATGTTTTTGAAATGTTTATGACAAGGTTTTTGAAACAATTTTGATGGTTTTGAAATGGTTTTAAACATTTTGAAATTTTTTGAATACTTTTGAAATGTTTTTGGGAGTTTTTTAAATATTACACTTATTATAACACTCACATAAGATACATCAAGGAAAAATATATATTTATGATCTTGATGCACAAACACTTCACAACCTAGGATGAAGGACAATACTTATTGAATCCCCACTAGGATGAAATCCATCTCTGCTTATTAAACATATATAGCCTAGAATTTTGGTGGCATAGGATCCCCTCTATGACACACACTTCTTAGACATAACAAACTTCAAATTCCTTGGGTCATCACTTCCTAAGGAACTTGCATCTCTACTATGAACCACAAGTAGAAGGATTTTAGCCACTACACTAATATTTTTTAGTTGGTACATCCAGTTTAGAGGGTACTATGATAAACTCCTTCACAAGGTCACCTAGCCTTGAGAACCAAGGTTTTATGCATCTTGAGGATGCTACAGGAGATTTGTCATGCAATCACTCTGTTTATTGGGCTTTTGGTCATAATCACATATTTATATAGCAGTTTGTATAGAAATTTAGCTTTAGCATGTTACTGCTTGGTATGTTCCCTCTCACCTAGCCTTATGAGCTTCTTGGGAGGTAGGCCCTCTATAAATGATATAATAAATTTATCTTACACCCAACATCCATGAAGGCAAGGGGAGAGGATATATCTATTATTTGTTTTTGGGGTTACAAAAATGTACCTATTGCACCAAACACATCAACCAAAGTTCCATAACCAATTAGAAAGGAAATGTTATCAGAATAACACAAATAATGGTTCTTTTCCTTCCTAATTAAAATTATGTGAAAATATTATTCATTAACCCATTAGTAAATGAAATGTGATCAAAATAGGATAAATTCTTGTTCTTTCCCTTCCTAATTAAAACTAGGTGAAAATTATAGGGTTTAATTTTCCACCTTTTTAGATCTAGATGAAAATTAATAAGTTCTTTGATCCATCTAATTAGACTATGTGCAATTTCTATTTCATTCACCAATTTAAAATTGTGATTCATTGGATGTTTAAAATAAGAAAACTTGCATATATCAAAATTTAGACTCTGAAGTGCACAGATCTTATTCCTATACCACCAAAACACATGAAAAACAATAAAAAATTATTATAATTATATGTTCACGTTGGGTTCACTAGATGTAAGATAGAAAAATTGAATAACATAATTTCCAAGAAAACCATCAAAGCTCATAACCACAAAAAAGAATAATCTCCTAACATTAAAGATATGAAATGAAAATGAAGAAAAAACATTAGACACAATTCAATAAAACCATTCCCTTTAATATGATCTAATGCCTTTCTTTCTCTCTAAAATATATTAATGTAGCTCCCATAAAACTAATTATGCACTCAAAATGAAATCAAGAAGATGGTAATGGTGAGAGGAATAAAAAGATGATGGTTATCCAGTGAAGATAAATTCATCTCAATTTATAGAGGTTTGAATCCAAAATACCAAATTAGAAAATTGATGCACAATTATGAAGTTGTCATAAATGAAGAGTTGTAATTGGAAAATGTCATATGATGAGATATTATGACAAATTGTAAGAGTTTAGAAGAGAGGGAGGTAAAATTAGTGTAAAAATGGGAAGGGGAGGTATAAGAGATGTGGAAAAATGAAGGAATTTTAAATTTTAAAAACTCATTTTATTCCCACAATTTAGAATTAGGATTTAGGAATTATGAAATTCAATAAATAAAAAATGTTAGCCAATTAATTAATAAGAAATATTTAATTGTGATGACTATGGAAAAGGGATAAATAAAGTATATTTATTTATCAAGGCTTAGAATTAGGAATAAAATATCAATTCGTTACCCCTAAAAGAGGGAAAATTAGCAAATTCGACCAAATTGATGATTTTGAAGCGAGATCAGATAAATTTTGATGAGGAATTAGACTGGTTTTGGAAGTTTTGATAAGGTTTAAAAGAGGTTTGATAATGATGAAAATAATTTGAACCAATCCAGAATGATCATGAATCAATTTTAATGACATTGAAAATTTATTGAAGTTATTTTGAAAGAATTAAAATAGGTTTTTAAATCAATTTCAAATGTTTTGAAAAAGATTTGAAATACTTTAATAATGATTTGGAATATGATTGAGTTAGCCAACTAATTAGCGTTATGATGAAAAATGAGGGAAACTTTAGCACTTGATGACATGGAATAATGATATAATATAAAAAAAAATAGACAAGTTAAACAAGGGGGCACAGACACATGAACCATTTTTAAGTGTCTACACATACTCTATGTTGTGGCTTATAAATGATACTCTAACTATACTATTAATTATATGAAACCAAACTAGATTTGATCTCCATAGTTATCAATAATAAGATTTCCCAATTATTCAACATTAGATCGAAACACTATAATGCCACTTTTATCATCATGCTAGTCAAAGTTTGATACTTGTACCTTCTTTTTTTTCTTAGTCGCCCTTGTATAATTTCATCACCATATTTTCCCCTTAGCCTTTTGATTTTTTCTCAAGTTCAACTAATTATCAAAATCTCTAGTCTGTCAGGTATTACCATGATTTAAAAAGGTGTCAAGTTTCTTGTTAAAAATTTGTTTGAACACTCTTGAACACTCTTGAACACCCTTGAACAGACTTGAACTTTATTCAAGACAGTTCAATATAGTTCATCTTTTTGAAGAAAGATTTGGCAGGTACAAAACATGGAGGTGATGGTTAATGCACCAATAAGCCACAATAAATGATGAGGTATCAGTCAAGGGATTATGACCTATCAGCGCAGAGGAATCATTAAAATGGTAAACCTAGCAGTATGAAGGATTGAACTATACTGAACACCTTTGAACCATCAAAATTAATCCAAGGATTAATCCAAAGGAAAAATTATTAACAATTCTAATCTTCTCTCAAAACTAAACATTTTGAACATAATTCCTCTAAACATTTATATAATAAATTTCAATTTAAACATTTATAATAATCTTAATAATGCTCCATTGAAATAATTAACTTACCTCTAAGAAAGAAAGAATTTTAAGTAATCAAAACTATAAACTATAAATCATTTTAAAACAATACTATCCTCTAATACTAACCTTCCTTTAATTCTATCAATTCCCAACTCTTTAACTAATTAAATACTTAATCTATTTTATCAATTTTACTAATCTCTAAAAGTCTTCAAACTTAAAGTCAATTAATGCAACTAAAATAAATAATTTAAAATATAATTTAGAAATATGATTTACATCTAGATCTAATTATGTAGTCAAACTTTTCAACTTGCAAAATTAAATTCTATCAAAAACATAAATCAAATCTAAATAAAATTCTATTTAGAGTAAATCAAATCTAAGATATGAACAAAATTATAAATACAACTCCAATTAACTCATTGATATGAAATAACCTTGTTGATCTACTCTGTACATGATATTATTATTCTTTATTATCTCTCTTTAAGCAAAACAAAAACAGAGACTAGGGTTTCAGAATATGAGAGAAAGAGGCGGCAGAGGAGGAATCGTGCACAGGGGTAGCCGAATGTGGCTAATGCGGCCAGGGGCAGTGCTAAGCAATCGGCAGAGGGAAGGGAATGGGTGCCAGACGGTGTAACGCTGGGTGGAGGGCGGATTGCTTAAGGAAGCCGTAGTCGACTGAGGCGGCGAGAGAGGTCAAGCCAGGGTGGCCACTACGTGTAGAGGGGAGCAGGGTGCAAAGGGGAGAGGTGGCAGTGTGGGAGCAACGCTCCCCAATGTGGATTCACAGTGAGTAGCGCACTAACCTAGCCCGCGAGCGGTGGAGAGAGGAGGGGGGTCGGGAAGGGCTTCGGCCCTCTCGCCTCATAAAATATGTATTTTGTTATAACATAAAATGAATTTAAAATAAAATATTTTGGTGGTGATTGTAAACAAAAACATATATGCGTAGCTCCTTTTTTTTTTTTTTTGATTAACATAGTTTATTTACTATTTAATGTTTCTCTGCAGAAAAATTAAATTAAATTTGCAGAGTATATATAATGTTTGAGTATAAGTTTAAGCATTTATATGATGATTATATGTGTTTAAAATAATATATATATATATATATGTATTAATACATTTTGGTCACTATAAAACCATGTATTAATATATTTATATATCTAATTTCAGCAACTATATATATATATATATATATATATATATATATATATATATTCGATTTCTTTTTATACATAATCTTTAGAAAGTATTTACATATAAATTTTATCATTTACTAATTCAAATCTAACTATATGAACGTTAAAGTAAGGCTATACACTCTATTTCTTACAGACATATATTTAATCCATCTAAAACGTCATAACTATAAATGCGAGATTTTAATCTAGACTCTTATCATTTATAAACTAATAAACATGGGTATATTTAGGTAAGGCTTAACAATTCATTTGGGTTTAGTTTTAGTTACAATCATAAATTTAGATGATTTAAACATTTAATCTAATTCCCTCTAATGCATTGATTTATTACTTTATTTAAATACTATCCTTAACTATTTATAAAATCACCCTTTCCTTCCAAGAGTCTTCAAAATATAGGATTTAACATTTACATACAAAACTAAGTATAGTGAACTCAAGGTCTTAGAGTGGAACCTAGAGCTTTGATACCAAGTGTCATGCCCCAAAATCTGGGCATTTAAACTTTAATTGAAAGAACATAAATTTTCATTTAAACATGTTATAAGAACCATAAGAGATGAAATCCTTTCAATACCTTAACATATTTCACAGATTAAACTATTAGAAAGTTTGATATATGATTTCAACAACAAATAGTAAAGCTATAATCCTTAAGATTTATTTTCTTATCACTTTAATAGATCAAAAATAATACTAATACTGAAGCAGCCAATAATGTAATTAATCATACAAGTATATAGAACAATTTCTTTTTCTTTTATTACAAGGAAATAGTAAATACAATTCCTTCAAAATACATTAACCTTAAAACAAGGGAATTACAAATTTCCAATTCCCTTAAAATGTTTCAAGAAGAACTTTAACCAAAATGACTTTTGAGAA
>MU228217.1:1248315-1266685 GCA_018584345.1 Thuja plicata
ACTCCCAAGTCTATGAATGCCACCATTCATAAGTGTGTGTGGGCCAAGTGTGAGATTCCTCTTAAGGAGGAATAAACTAAATTACAAATTACAATAAATATTTGTCCTCACATATTCCACTAGAGGAGGAAATAGAATGTAGTGGAAAGAAGACAAAAAATAAGCATATTAGAATAACTTGGCTTATATCCTAATATATTACAACAAAGATTAATAGTCTAACCTTGGTTTATAAATACACCAAGGAAAGATTACAACTTCTAACACAAACATTGTTCACTCATGTTCAAAAAGGTTCAAAAGGAAGGTAGAATGATTAAAGGTTAATCTTTTGAAATATCAGCAGTAGGTCCCATGGGAAGGTGTGCATTTAATACTAAAAGATGGTGGAATAACTTGGCACATCCAAGGTTTCTGAAAAATCATTAAGATTTATGACATCAGGATTTGTGTAAATAGTAATTATGAATTACCTGCATAAGATGTCAAATTGTACCTTTTTGCCTTTGCCTCCAAAAAGGTTTGCAATTAATAATTAAGTTTCTCATGCTCCCTCTATTCAAGTTGATCATTTCTTTTGAAAGTTTTAAATAACAACATTATTGAGAAACAAGCGAACAAAGGTAATGACGTTAAAGCTCCAGTAGTCAAGAAAATATGTAGAGAAACGTGAGTTTGACTGCCCTCTCAATGGTTTTTTCAAATTTAATAGCAGAAAAGAGAATCCTGTAGAATATATAAGTTGTTAAGGCCATGAAATCTGCTTTTCATCTATTCCGTAGTGTATCAAGCATGGTCTATGATGGTCCTATAGTGAAATACACTAACCTACAAAGAAGGGTTGTCTATTTGAATTGCCAATTCCCTTTTGGGTACACCAGCCTTACAAATTTTGCATAGTGGGTTATGCGTAACTGCAAAATTCCCTCCTGTCGTCATATGCCCTGAACTAATTTTTGAATGCATTAAAAATTATGGTCAACAAACTTAGACAATTAGGAAAGGAGATGATAGCATCTTGATGTTTGTCAAAAGATAAATTGTGTCTCTATATTTTTAAATCCTAGAATAGAATCCCAGAACAAACCTTTTCTTTATTTTCTCCTGCATAGTCCATTATTAAGTTTAAGGAGTATAGTGATGGGAATAGAAATTCCATTGCTAAAATCTAGTTGCTAAACCCAAAGAGGGGAGGCTCATGATTACCCAAGAAGTTGAACATGGATCATATACTCCCTTATATCAATCATGTCATGATAATGATGTACACAAAGTAAGAGGATCACCAGAAGCCTATCTTTTCTCTGATTCGATGTTCTTTAATATTAAAATTATCCTAGAAGGGAAGCAATTTTTTGATTGGGGTGAGTTGATTACCAGTTCTATGATGGAAAAACTCAGTATGTCCAAATTAACTGGGAGTGGTTTCTTTATGTCTTCTTACATGTATTGTCTGGCTTGTAGAAAAAATGGTAGGTAATGCCTCATTAACCCTGGGTCGATGGCTTGTGTGTTTATCAATATTATCCCATCTTGCAGAAAAGTAATATAATTAAAAATTATAGAAAAGTACATGATGCATTCATAGGAAAACTATGTTTTGAGTTTGCCAAAATCTCTATTTAAAGACTCATCCCAGAAGCCCAAGAAGTTGTGACCAAGTATGGAAGTTTCTACATTCAATTCACCACATTTACTAGCATCAGGGTAGGGGGTTTTGAAGATTCACCTATGAGATTACCCAGATATGCTTTTGATTATTTTGACCTAGCTAAAATATGTAGGAACCTTGCCACTATTCTAAAGAGATTTCTTCCTGAAGAGGAATGGGAAAATGCATTTCCCATTAAAATAGGTAAGCTTTTGTGTGAATCAATGGTGGATGTGATAAGCATAGGGAGTGACCTTCGGAACTTCAACTTCAAATTCTACACTGAGAGAGAAGGGTTTAATAATAATAATTATGAAGGGTTTGATAACAAAGAAAAGAAACAAATGAAACAAATGATTGTGTCACTTTCTCAGTTCATAAACACCTTCTACAAGTTTGATGTTACACCACTGATTCAATCTCCACAGGTATTTAACCCGAGCTCTAATGAAAGTAAAAATCTACTGAAACAAGTTCAACATGGCCAGACCTTAGTTTCCATAGTAGATGAATGACGTGATTAAAAGTGGTCTCAATTATGTCAAATATTCCCAGGTTATCCTTGATTATACTGAAGCCTTGGTGGGAGAATTGCCAACACAATGAGAGGTAGCGTATAGAGAAGAAGAGAAATGGGTTTCCTCTATGACAAAGTTCCTAGAGATTTAAATGTATGGCTATACCATGTTTTGTGTAGGGGTAAGTGCAAGAATTTGGGTACCAATTCCGTAGAAGTCTTGTGGGCTTGAAAACTGCCGCTAGAAACGGGCACCCATTTTGAAAAAAATGGGCACCCGTCTTAGCCTCGAACACTTGATCCAAAATTCAAAAAATGGGTGCCCATTTTTTTCAAAACGGGTACCTATTTTTAAAAATGGGTTCCCGTTTTTAAACTTTTTTTTTTTAAGAAACTCAATTTTACATGCCGATTTTTTAAGAAATTTAATTTTACATGATAAATTTTACTATTTTTACAATATTTATTAATGAAAAGTGGTACCTAAACTTAAAATAGTAAGGTTCACTAAAATATTAATAACTATTTTGATTTTAGGTTTTTGAAAAAAAGAATTATATGAGACTGATCTACATATAATTTTCTTCAAAATGAAAAAACAAAATTCCCAAAAAAGTGAAATTTTCATCAAATTATGGTGGTCGTACACGAGAGGTTTTGAAAATGTACTCTATAGTCAATTAAAAATTAATAAAAAAAATATTTAATTAAAAAATAAGCAAAAATATTCTAACCAATATTTGATGTGTTAGGTACCTTCCCCCAAAAGTATTTAGAAAAATTCATTTATCTACTTCAAAATAGGGTGGTCATACACATGCGGGGTATGGTCCTGAGACAAGCTTCTTGAAAAAGAGGTTTTTAAACATGCCTACTAAATATATTTTCTACCATGTGGGTATTCAAATAAATTACATATTTGAAAAATAGACTCTGAGCACTACATTTTATATGAGTGTATTTTTTAGAGATTCAATCTCTATGTACCTCAAATTTTTACATCAATTGACAGAAAATTTGAAAATCAGGGAAAACACTTCCACTTTTTGCCCAAAAGTGGGACTCAACTTCTTGAAGCCACTCGTAGAAAAGTATTTGAAATCTTCTGATGACTCAAATTTCTTCATTTTAGGAAGAATATAGGGTGGCGTATTTTGACCATGAGGAATACTATAACCAAAACTAAGGATTGTAAAGCTGAGGCTAAACAAATCTAGAAAGCTATGTTGAATAAACTAAAAGTTATCAATTCAGCTTATGCATATTAACCAAGTTATGGTGGTCAACAACTAAAAGGAGCCCTTATAGAATTTGAAGCTACCATGAACACAATTAAGGAGAAGAATGACCTGAAAGCCACAGACTTTACAAAGATGGCTAGGATTGAGTACCTCCTTTACCTATGCATTGAACAACTTCCCAGGATAATTGAAAAACTCAAAAATTTTAAATTGAGTAAAGAAGCCTCAATGGCTAGGATCCTGAACATGAAGAATCCACATTTTCCAGTCGCCAAGGAACTTATCCAAGAATACAAGGAGTGGAAGATGACTATTTCTCTTGCTGATGAAGGAGAAAGCCCCGCTAGAAGAAAAGAACATGTTGCTAATAAAGAGCCCAATTTGGATGTTTACTTTTCTTTTAATTGCATGCAAACTTTTAAGAAAAAGTGTCTTGTTTACTCTGGTTTTGGTTAATAACTATTGGTCTGAGAGGTCGGGTTTTCAAGGAGACCTCTTGGTTTGTTAAAACTATAATTAGGATAGTTAGAAATTGTAAAAGGGTTCATATATTTTGAGACTAAATAGAATATTGATAATTTCTTAGTTCTTAGCTAGATACTTGAAAGAAGTTGGTTTTACTGTGAAAAACATATATATTACTTTTTTTCTATTCTACAATAGTGATATATACATATACGATTGTATATCAAACCTGTGTTATTTAAAATGAGTGGATGAATGTTCTGTGCTGACATTTTAATTCATTCTGTAATGTGTTTTGAAAGTTTCATAGTAACTTGACTTGATCTAAAATCTATTATATATCAATTTTAAATCATTGCCATTCAATTTCCACATAGTTATCATTTGCAAAAAAGTTAGCATTTTCTCTCTATGTTCTTTCAAATTTCTTTTCTTTAAAATAATGTTGTTGTGTTTGTCATCTACAAATGATAAAGGAGCCTTTCTTAGCTTTCTGGTCAAAAGCCAAATTCATAAATTAGTATTAGAAATTCATTGGAGATCAATTCTAGGGAGTTGTACATAAAATAAAATAGAGGGAAGTGATAAAAGAACACTTACCCAACTGTTAGTAATTGATTTTCTTTCTAGTGGGTTATAGAGTGAATTTGAAAAAAGATATATCGAAGGAAAAAAAATTTCCCTAACATTATTTTGGCGACTCTACTAGGGTGCAGAAAATAGTGTAGACTTGTTTTAAATGCTTTTCTAGATGAATAATCATGGTACTACCTGTAGTTTTAATTCCTAACCAGGAAGAAATACCTCATGTCCTCTAGCCAAACTTGAACTTCCAAGGAACCTAGGAAGATATCATTGTCGATCTTAATACCCTTTCATGGAAAATAAAGACTAACAATCAACAATATCAACAAGTTCTTTTGGTTCTAGAAGAAAAGGAAGATATAGGTGAATGGTTCAGAGGTCTCTCAATATCTCAAGAAGATGAAATGTGAATAGAGCTATTTTCTTTCAGACCATGCACCAGGTCTCAAAGGACGGAGGGAATTTTTTACACTTTCTATGAAAGACTACAAAACCTCGAGTTTCCAACTGCCTACATCCCAAATCAAAAAGCAAAGAGTAGGCCTCCTTCTCCACCCAAAGCCCCATCAAATACATCTCCATCCACTAGTATCTGGCACTCCCTAACTTTATCTAGTATTCAAGCACCTCCCCTAGCAACCATCTTTAAATTTCCAATCATGGCACAACCGTGGGGTGCCGCAGTTGGTCCTCTCACACTTGCTGGTCATAATTCCCTTCCAAAATCTGTTAAGAATGTTCTTCCCAAGTTCTCTATAGATGGTAAGGCTTCAGTGGAGGAACACTTAAATACATTTAATTTAGCCACTACTATATTGGTAGTGCACCATGGAGATGTAGCCATTAGGATTTTTGCACAATCCCTAACTAAACGAGAAACATAATGGTTTGGCCATCTTCCTATAGGGTCAATTACAAATTGGCAGACCATGAGGACTGCTTTTGAAAACCATTTTAAAATTATTGATGATGAGAATTCCTTGTTGGTTCAGCTTACATAAATGAAGAAAGAGATTCATGAACTGATGAGGGATTATGTGGTTAGATACAATAAGGTTAATCACAAAATTCCTACTACTAAAAGGCCTACTGCAAAAAATCAACATTGTTTTTCATGAATTCCATGCCTCAAGACATTGGTTTTCACCTAAGAAAAAGAAGACCTATAAATTTAACTATGTCTCAAAGTCAAGACACTGAACTAGAGGATGATCTTATTATAGTTGGAAAGTGGAAGAAAGATGTACAAAGGCCACATACTCAAGCATCTATTTCTTCTTCCTCAGACCCTATTGTTCAAAGGCTAATTAATGATGAGATTTCCTTTAAGAGGAAAATGCCAAAACAAGGACCTTCCTATCCTCCCTTGTACCTTCTTATTTTCCAAGTCACCTTTGTATAATTTGATCACCTTATTTTCCCCTTAGCCTTTTGATTTTTACTCAAGCTCAGTTGATTACCAAAACTTGTAGTCTCTTGGGTATTACCATGATTTAAAAAGGTGTCAAGTTTCTTGCTAACAAATTGTTTGAATAGTATTGAACACTATTTAACACCCTTGAATAGACTTGAATTTCATTCAAGATAGTTCAAGGTAGTTCAAGTTAGTTCATCTTTTTGAAGAAAGTTTTGGCAGAAATAAAAGATGTCAGTGATGATTCATGCACTGATAAGCCACGAGAAATGTTGAGGAATCAGTCAAGGGATTATGACATGTCAGTGCAGAGGAATCATTGAAATAGTAAACCTAGCAGTATGAAGGCTTGAACTATATTGAACATATCTGAGCCATCATGAACATTGTTCAATCATGTTCAAAGAGGTTCAAAAGGAAGGTAGAATGATTAAAGGTTAATCTTTTGACACGTCAGCAGTAGGAACCATGGGAAGGTATGCATTTAATGCTAAAAGATGACAGAATAAGTTGGCACGTCTGAGGTGTCTGAACAATCATTAATATTTATATGGATTGGGGATTTGCATAAATAGTACAATTATGAATTGCATGCATAACACATCAAATCGTATCTTTTTTCCTTTGCCTCCGTAAATATTTGCAATTAATAATCAAGTTTCTCATGATCACTTTATTTAAGTTGATCATTTCATTTGAATGTTTTAAATAGAAACATTATTTAGAAACAATCAGACAAAGGTAATGATATTGGAGCTCAGGTAGTAAGGGAAATCTGCAGAGCAGGTGAGTTTGGCTGCCCTGTCAATGGTATTTTCAAATTTAAAAGAATAAAATAGAATCCTGTAGAAAATATAAGTTGTGGGGGGCATGAAATATGTTTTTCATCTATTTAGTTGTGTATCAAGCATGGCTTGTGATGGCCATATAGTGGCAGACACTGACATAGAAAATTGTGGGTACACCATCCTTAGAAATTTTTCATAGTGGGTTATGCGTAGGTGCAAGATTCTCTCATGTCGTCATATGCCCTAAACTAATATGGTAGTGTCTTAATGTTTTTCAATAGAGAAATTGTGTCTCTAGCTTTTCAAATCCTAGAATAGACATTTTCTGTGTTTTTTCCTTCACAGTCCATTGTTAAGTTTAAGGTGAATGGTGATGGGAATAGAACCTCCATGGCTAAAAGTTTGTTTCTAAAACCATAGAGGGGAGGCTCATGGTTACCCAAGAATTTGAACATGGATCATTTTCTCCCTTATATCAATGATGTCATGATAATTCTACATAGAGTAAGAGGATCAACGAAAGCCTATCTTTTATCTGATTGGATGTTCTCTTATATTCAAATTATCCTGGAAGAGACCCAAGTTTTAGATTGGGCAGAGTTGATTGCCAGTTCTATGAGGGAACATCTCAATATATCCAAATTAGCTATGATAAGTTTCTTTATGTCTTCTTACCTAATGTATTGTCTAGCTTGTAGCAGACAATAGTATGGAATGCCACATGAACCCTAGGTCAACGAAATATGTGTTTATCAATATTATCCCATCTTGCATAAAAGAAATATAATTTAAATTATAGAAGAGTACATGATGCATTCATGGAGAAACTCTATTTTGAGTTGGTTGGGATCTTTGTTGAAAGAATCATCCTAGAAGCCCAGGAAGTTGTGACCAAGTATGGAATTTTCTACATTCATTTCACTTTATTTATACATCAGAGTAGGGGGTTTGAAGATTCACCTATGAGATTACCCATATATTCTTTTGATTCTTTTGTCCTAGCTGAAATTTTTATGGAACTTTCCATTGGTCTAACAAGATTTCTCCCTGAAGGGGAATGAGAAAATCTAAGCTTTCATGTGAATCCATCGTGGATGCAATAAGCATAGGTAGTGAGCTTCGGCACTTTAAATTCAAATTATACACTAAGAGAGTAGGGCTTGATAACAATAATTTTTCTAGTGGGAGTCAATGGCTTAGGTGACACATGTTTCCTAGTCCTCACCTTGAAGACTTCTGGGAGGAATATACTCATGAATCTCAAGTAAAAGAAAGAGAACACATTAGGCTATGTATATCACAAACCTTATCAATGAGACTATAAATAAATGTAGAAGGATTGAATGATGATGGCTCTAGTTTTATTGAACCTGAGTTCAAGAAGTCAGATGAACAAGATTAGTATGTTATTAGTTGGACTAAAAATGAGGAAGATAATATTAAGCAAAGAACACAACATGTGATCCACCTAACCGAAGAATCACTATTAGAAAAAAAAACTAAAATAGTCTAAATCTAAGTCAGATGAAGTTAGAGTTACCTCTTTTCCTTCCCCGACCTTTATTTCTAACATCCATACACTGGTTTATAATGTAGGTTCTACAGGGAAGTAGCAAGTTAAGGCTACTCAAAATAAAGCTACAACAAATTGTACAACTAGAGCTTCTTTTCAATTGCTCACAAGATCAAAGACCAAGTCCAAGATAAAGAATAAAACAACATAGGGGAATGTGCATTACAACACCCTCCAAAGCGTATAGCTAGTTAAGAGTATCTATATCCCGGTTAGAATCTATTAAAAAAGTCATGTTAGGAACTACCATGTTAAATAATTTAAAAATTCTTCTTGAAGTCACCTGGTTAGAGGATGTAGACTTCATACTTGTAAGGATCTTGCATAACGTGTTAGGAGTAACATGGCTAAAGGATTTTGATCATAATCCTATTATAACTTGCCTTGAGAATGAACTCAAATAAAGTGACCTGAATTTAGCACACTCTACTTCAGAAATACACTTTACTACAACTAAAATTAGTTCTCTAACCATATAAAATTTTCATTCAACAATCACAATCATTACAACATCCAAAAATTCACTTATTTTTTAAATTTCATCTCTTATAAACATATTTAGGTTAGTGGAATAACCCTAAAATGTGTTACCCGAGTTAGCCTTGATAAAAATCCATCAAAATTCATAAGCGATCATTCTAACATAGGGAATTGTAATTTTCAAAGTTTTCCCTCAACAATACAATTCAAAAAAAAATTGAATATTGACAAATAAATAATCGCAACCTTAATTTTATAACCTTGTCTTGATTGGTTGACTGTTCTCTAGCTGATAACAATGAAGTTTCCTTCAAATATTAATTTTTATGTTGAAGATTCTTACACAATCATAGATGTAAGAAAAACTAATTTTATAGATTCTTAATGACTGATCGCACCATCAAAATCCTTAGAAATATCATCACACATTGAATTTACCATCATGGACTCTGTTATCATTGATACAATAGATACCTAGAAAAATCCTTATACCATCACCTTCATCACTAGTTTATTTGATCTAACTTTCTCAATAAACTTTTTTCAATCAATGACAATACAAAAACTTACTTCAAGCAGGACTCTATCATCTTCATCACAATGCCAACAATCTCCCTTGCTGGCATTGATGGAAACACTTAGGAAAAAATTTGAAGTGTCTAACAATGAAAAAATGAAATCAATCAAATACAAAGCTTCAATAAAGTATGAATCCCCTTAGGATTACTCCCCCTAAGGTAATTACAGAAAGATCACGCAATGTCATGTAACATATTGGAAAACTATACATGTTTTGTTCCTCTTGATAAATACTAAGCCAATTTGTCACTCTATACTACTCCCCCTTTGACAACAATGAAAATGTAATACAATGGATAACCAAAAATAATTCTTTTATTAATAAAGAGTAGCATATACCTACTTACAATCTACGGAATACATCTACAAACTTGGATTTTAAAACCTATAAGCCATTAACTCATGTGTTTAGTAGGTTCTCAATGATAAATATATACCCATGTAGAAAATATGCAAGCTCCTCCAATCCTTCTATAGTGCATTAAGCAGGCGAGACAAACACTATTCTATTCTCCTTAACACCTTTTGGAAAATATCCAACTTAGGAATCAATAGACTCTGTAACTCTATTAAATTTTCATTCCTCTTTTCCTACTCATCCCTATAAGCACTAAGCTTATGATTGATTGCATTAACTTGACCTTCAAAAATTTTAGTTTAACCATTGAAAGAATCAAAATTTTCTAGCAATAGCCATAGCTCCTACTAAGGTTCACATCTCTTCCTATCTAATTCCCTCAAAAATTATGAAATTAGTAGGTTGAGGTAAGAATCTTACCACCTTTAGTTAGAGAATCTTTCAGCTTGTTCAGTGCCATTGTTAAGGTATTTTTTTCAAGTACAATAGTTTAAGTCAACTTTTATGACTGCTTCCTTTTTTAATCTCTCCCTTCTCTCATTGTGGCTGCATCCTCTAGAATTTGTATTTTCTTACTAGTAGTTGTGACCAATTGACCTATCTATTCAATTAGTGTGGCCTTCTCATCATACTTAACTTTAGGTCTTAAGCTAGATAGTATATCTCTTGAAGTTAGTATAACATATGCCTCTAGTTTCATCTTCTCCTTCTTTTCTTGGGACATAATAGTCATAATACTATTAATTATTTCCTTAGGACTCATAGTAATCAAATATATTTTCCCTTTCATAGATGGTATATCTTCATCCATACCAAAACTACAAGAAGACATGGACTGGAAAATTGTTACCTATTATATTTCCTTGTCAATGGTCTTCTTCTTAGGTTCATCTTCAGTTTCCGCATTTCCACTTGTTCCCTCCATCATCAGTTTTTTTTTTAGTTGATCATCTAAAGATGTTTGAACTTATGCATCTCTAGTCATATCCTGACTTGTTCATTTATAATCTATCTCATTTTTCTTGTTGTTCGTGTGTATCCTTGAGTGCTTCCTCCTAGTGCTCTATAGTGTCCCTTTCTTCTTTATGAATATCCATAATAGGAACTGTTATACACTGAATTTGCGCCTCTGATCTCAAGCTCTCTTGGTCTTGATAATCCAATATAACAAGGGAATCATCTCAAGGTTGTGGGACCTCTGCTAACTGAGATGAGACCTCCAGATTCTAGGCTGGTTCCTCTTGGATAATCACCTTAGCTTTCTCTTAAATAAGAAATTAAACTTGAGGGGAAAAGGGGTAGAAGGATTTCATGGAAAGGGAAATAACTGAAAGCAAACTACCTACTAGGTGATGCACTGAATTTGACATGAAAACATAACACACACAGGGCTAAGTCCTGGGTCAACTAACTTGAATTGGAGGTAAAACACAAATCTCTTGTATAGCCATGCATAAATATTTCATAACAAGGTCATGATTAAACTAGTTAAGGGGAAAGATTTCACAGTTAACAGCTCAATACTAAGACACGAGTTATAACCAGTAGAAAAGAGACAAGGCTGACACAATTTAATAAATTGATTCCAAGAATTACAAACTCTGCATATTATCTCTCACAATGAGTTACAAATTCTCTTTGCCTCTATCAGTAACTTAGAAAAAGTTACAAAACCTCAAGCCAAAGGGAAGAAGAACTGGCGACAATGAGTGTTCAACTCATATTTATACAATTTAGCCAACTGCATTATGACAGCAATAACTTCTAGATCAGATTTGGCCTGTTCAGCCGCCATCCTAACTCTTCAAAAGTCTGCAAAATGCAACTTGGTGACCCAAAAGTCATGCCCAAATAATATCAACATAAATACTCCTTCTCAGAAGCAGTCTTATCCCTCTAGAAGAGTCACAAAAGTCTCTGAAATGCGATAACTCTTCTATAGACTTTATCAACTGCAACCTCTGATCTTTTTTCAATTCTGATCTTTTCAACTGTAAGATATCTGATTTAGATCGTCTGAGAACAATATGATATTTTTCTATCTTTGAAAACTCCTACACGTGAGTTATTCCTTCTTTCCTTCATTGCACATTTTGAATCTCCTTTCCGTTACCGATATTGAAACAAATCTAATCCTAGGATCGACAGATAGTTCTGGGCTCTAAAAACCTTCATTTACCTCATCATCGCACAGTCGCAGGCTGCCTTAAACTAACTTTTGAATTTTGAGCGACTACACGATAATGTCTCTCCTTTGCTCGTCGTACACTCGCGAGATGATCTCCCTTTCACCACTTCTGATCGGCGACCGAGCGACTAGCTCCTCCTTTGCTCATCGCACACTTCGCAAGCTGATCCTCTTCCATGCTCCGTGGTCTTGCGGAAAAATACCTTTGTAGGTAGAAACCCGCCACATGTAAAAACATTCTCTTTTTCCTTTGCAAAAAATCACCAACGATGGTATAATTCCACCACGAGTGCAAAAATCCTTCTTTTTCCTGTTTTTCAGAGAATCACCTCCGTAGGTAGAAACCCGCCAACCTTTGCGGAAAATCACCAGCGAAGGTAGAAATCTGCAACAAGGCAAAATTCTTCTTTTCTTTTTAGCTTTGCGGAAAATCACCTGAGAGGTGCGAAACCCGCAAGCCTTTGCAGAAAATTACCTTCTCAGGTAGAATTCCGCCACAGAGAATCATAATTTCAATTCTCTGCCTTGAGTCCCTTTGGTTTAAGAAAATTGGAAAAGTGCTTCAAAAACCAATTGCGGGGTCCACCACAGTGCTCCTTCTTTTCCGCCTTTTCAAAAAATGACCTGTGAGGTGCGAAACCCACAAGCCTTTGCGGAAAATTACCTTCTCAGGTAGAATTCCACCAAGGAGAATCAGAATTTCAATTCTCCGCAAGCCTTTGTCTAGGTACCAAAAATCGGTAAACAGGCACTTTTAGGAGGGACAAAGGGAATAGATAGTCACATAGGGCAGACCAAGCCAAATTGCATAGGATGAAAAATTTGGGCAACATTTTGGTGACTTCTTCAGGATGTCAGCCTACTAGACATGAAAACCAGTAGCCTGAACTATCCATTGGGCATGGAGTCACTTCTTGAGTACAAAACTTGACAGGGCAAAACTGTGCACGTGCACTTCTTCGAAAAACATGGAAACTATACTAGAAAACAGGGAAAGGAAAAAATAGGGAAAATCTTACAAGAAAAACAAGGACCTATAGAGAGGGATTAACCTCAAAGCAAGGCTTCAAGTGAAAACCATTCACTGATATTGGCAGAGCATCTCTGTTAAGAGTTGAAAGATGGAAAGCGTTAGATCCTCTGCACTCTATTATAACAAATGGTCCACCGCAAAAGGAATCGAATTTTGTGTGCCTGCCAGGTCTAGACCTGAACTCATCCCACTTGAGAACTACATCTCCAACCCTAAAGTTCTTTCCCCTGGCTCTTTTGTCAAAGCTCCTTTTAGTTTGATTCTAATGGAATTCCATATCTTTCATAGATTTGTCTCTGATTTCTTCCAATTCCATCAATTGAGCATACTTGATCTGTAGGGGATCCTCTTTATAAAATGGGGCATACTGAGTGGCTAAATCCAGAGCTGGTAATTCTGTTGAAATGGAAAGTTTAGCCTCTCTACCATACACCAACATGTATGGAGAATTACCAATGATCTTCTTCGGGGTAATTCTGTCTAACCACAAAGTAGACTTAAGTTTTGTATGCCAATCCCTTTGATTGTCCTGAAGAGTCTTCTTAATTATTCTGATCAGGTTCTTGTTTGTAGATTCTGCTAAACCATTACCCTGGGGATAATAATTTGAGCTGGTATTCAGATAGATGTCATTTCTAACTGCCCAATCTAAGACTTTAATGCCTGTAAATGCCAGTGCATTATCTGAAACAATTGAATCAGGAGTGCCAAACCTATGAATTAAATCATCATAAAAGTTCAGGACAACACTCTCATTGGCCTCCTTTAAGGCCACTACTTCTATCCATCTAGTGAAATAATCTGTTGCAGTGATTATCCACTTGTGTCTTGCACTAGATGGAGGGTTGATCATACCTATGAAATCTATGCCCCACTTCATGAAAGGTTGGTCAACTTTGATTGGTTGAAGGGGCAGAGCAGCAAACTTTTCTTTTCCTACAAATAAGGCACAATTGATGCATTTCCTAACATAATCATGTCTATCCTTGAAGATAGATGGCCAATAGTACCCGGCCCTCATGATTTTATAAGCAGTAGTCCTAGGAGAAAAATGACCACCAGCTGGCCCATCATGGAATTCAAACAGGACATCCGCTACCTTTTATGAATCTATGCATCTCAAAAGAACACCATTGTGATCTTTTCTAAAAAGGACATTATTAATCAACACAAAAGGGATAGATTGTAACCTGTAATACCTGCTTTTTGCTGAATCTAGCCCTATAGGGCATTGTCCTATCTTTAAATAATGGATCATATTAGGCAACCAACCTGTTGCCTTAACTTGGTTTTCTAAAGAATGCACCACCAGAGATGCATCCAGTGGCTCTGATTTCTTTGCATTCTCATCCCCTACCAAATGTTCACAAAGACCCCTGCCTCTAACTAGCTTGGTAGTTTGAATATCTACATCATATTCCATCACCTTGGTGATCCAACCAGCTCTTTTCTCATTTAGATCCTTGGAAAGCAAAAATTCCTTGACAGTAGGGTGAGTAACCTTTAAATGCACTTTGCTGTGAGTCAATAGATATCTAAATTTTTTTAGGCTCTTTACTACAGCAAGAACATTCTTTTCTACAAAAGAGTACCTGTGCTCATACTCTTCTAAACCTTTGCTGAAGAAAGCAACAGGTTGCTCCAATCCTTCTGAATTTTCTTGGGTCAGTATTGCGGAGATAGCGTCATGACCTCCATAAGCATACAGGAAAAAATCCTTTTCAAAGTTTGGATTCAACCAAGCAGGAGCCTCTGTCAATGCTTCTTTAATGGCTTGGAAGTTGGCCTTTCCTTCTTTGGTCCAACTGAAAATAGAACCTTTCTTCAACATGGCTGTCAAAGGCTTGAGTAATTCTACAATGTCGGGCAAGAACCTCCTAACAAAGTTAATCTTTCCTATGAAAGATTGGAGACCTTTCTTGTGATGTGGTAACGGTAGCTCCAAGATGGCTGCAATCCTTTCAGGGTCCATAGTAATTCCTTCTTTGGATACTACATATCCCAACAGCTTTCCCTCATGGACCGTAAACACACACTTCTTGGGATTAAGGGATATCCCAAATTCTCTGCATCTTTCAAAAATCTACCTCAAATGTCTCATGTGATGTGCTGCATGCTTTGAGTAGATAGTTATGTCATATAGGTAGACCAACACAAACTTGTACATGAGGCCTTTAAAGTCCATGTCCATTGCCTTTTGAAACGTGGCACCTGCATTTGACAAACCAAAGGGCATCTTTTGATAAGCCATAGTTCCCCACTTGGTTGTAAATGCAGTTTTATATTGATCCTCTTCTTTTACTAGGATTTGATTGTATCCGGAATAGCCATCCAACAATGAGAATCTCTCAGATCTACAGACACATTGTAGAATTTGTTCCATATATGGTAGTGGATGGTGGTCTTTTAATGAGGCTCTGTTCAAATCCCTGAAATGGACACATAACCTTAGCTCCCCATTCTTCTTTCTGACAGGAACAAGGTTGGAAATCCAACTAGTATGCTTAATGGGATAGATGATACCACTCTCTATTAGTTTAAGCACCTCCTTATGCATGAGCGGCTCGAGCTTGGGATTGACAGGCCTTTGCTTTTGTCTCACTGGTTTAGCACTAGACTCCAATTCGATGGCATGCTGAGCAAGGGCAGGATCAAAACCTCTAAGATCTTCATATTGCCAGGCAAAGACATCACTAAATTCTTTGAATAACTTAGTGTAAGCCTTCTTTTCTAAATCAGTGTTTACTTTTCCAAGTTGTATGCTCTTACCTAGTTCCAACTCCAATTCAACACTGTGCTCCTGTTGGACTACCAGGCCAGCCTTACTTTTCTTAAATTTTTCATCCTTGTTGAAGATAGTCTCTAAAGTAACAAGACCCTTAGGCATCTTATTATATTTCAGCTGTAACACTTGATCACCATAGTTCTATGATAACCTCTCTTGATTGTGCTTTGAAAAGACATCCTCTTCAAATAGGAACTGCAAAATCTGCTCATCATTGTCAAACACTTTCCAATTAACATTATTATCAGGAATCGAAGGTCTGACAATAATCTTGATGTGTTGTTGGTCTGTCTCCTTTGGGATGCTATTGGGGATGTCAAACTGAGATCCAATGGAAGCCAACCTGTCAGCATGTTGATTTAACTTTCTAGGGATAGCAACAATGTTTAAAGCACAGAATCCTTCAATTGCATCCCAAACTCTATGTTTGTATGCTTTCATGGCATCACTTTTGTTGCACTTATCCCTCTTACTTGGTTGACAACAAGTTCACTGTCACCATAAAATTTTAAGGCCTTAAGCCCTCTCTTTCTAGCCCATTCCAGTCCATTGAATAGACTCTCATATTCTACAGTGTTGTTGGTGCAAGAAAAACTAAATCTAAAGGCAACATAATATCTTTCTCCTTTTGGGGACACTATCATATTTCCTCCACCAGAACCATGCCTACTTCTAGCTCCATCAAAATATAGCTCCCAAACTTGATCACACTGATCCTCTGAATCAGCATCCTTGAAAAGGTTGGGCTCTATAGCATCACTTTCCTGCAACAAATAGTTTCCCAAACCAGCATTCCGAACGACGTGTTCTGATTCTCTTTCATCCAAGAAAAAATTAGGGGTATCTCCTATCTTAGTGCTTGCTTCACTAAAGGTTTGGAAATGACTGTTATAAAATATGGGGCAGTTAACATTGATTGTATTGGACACATAAGGCTCTACATGGTGTGCCACCAACTCTTCTGACTTAATGGTAACCTTGGTACCATATATTGTGTGAAACAACATGTGGGACCAATCAGAAGATAAATAACCACCTATCTTGGCTGTGAACTCTCTTGATAAACATATAGCAAACAATGCGGGGAGATCTATGATATATATGTCAAGGAGGACGGAAAAATTAGGACTAGCATGTAAGATCAGACTAGTATCCTTAGCCACACCTATAGTGCTGACTGAGGACCCGTCAAGCTGTGTGACATTCTTTTGGAAAGGTTCATACTTCAGTCCTAATTGGTCGGCCACCTTCTTGGGCATTACAGTGCTAGTAGCCCCACTATCTACCATGCAATTGTGTAAGAAAGACTTACCAATGATTAATGATACATAAAAGGGAGGAGGCTTCAAGCTCTTACCTTGCATGGGGTTGGCTTTGAGATCATTGCGCGGAGTCTCCCTCTCCTCATCAATGTTAACCAACACTAACTTCACAGCTTCCTTTGTAGGTTGAGGAGTTGTCACCTCTGATATGGCCTTCTTTAAAATCTCAGGCTGTCTTGGAATGGCCAAAGAGTCCCACATAGACATAGTGACATTTTATTTCTTCATATTGTCCACAATGTTGTAAGGTGTCATAGTGTGTACTCTCTATTGTGCCTTTACTATGATGGTTTCTGCCCCCTTTGGAGCTTGGCCTTCTAGGTTTGTGATGGCTGGAGCCTTCTTTGCTATGGCAGGAAAAGTTTTTTGTACCAGTTCTACAGATGTAGTTGCTTGGGTACCAAAATCAGCTCTCTCCATGCCTTGAGCTCTCATCTTTGATCTTGTAAAGGCAGCAAAAGCTTCATCACTGTTGACTCCACTGAAGTCCGGTTGCTCCAAATTGAAAAGAATAGTTTCATTTTCTTGTGTTTCTTGCTGAGGAGCTGCCCCACTGGATGAAAACTCTGCTTGAGCTTGTGAGGCATTCAGACTCATCAGAGCTTGGTTCATCCACCCATTAGAACATGTGGCCTGATTGTGGGGTTGATTGCAAGGAAAACACCATTCATTATCAATAACCACATTGTTTTGACTAGGCACCATCTCCCTGACTGGATTTGTAGAATTAAGAGGTGCAGGGTTATATGGTTGGAATTTCCTTTGACTAAAACCTTGTCTTTTCCCTTGATAGCCTCCTTGGTACGGTGGCCTATTTTGTTGATAAGGTTGTCCTTGATTTTGATACTGTTTATTAGGACCTTGGCCTTGTTGTTTGAAGGATGGTCTGACACCTTGATTCTTCTTCTTCAAGTTTGTAACCTCCTTCGTCAAAGTTTGTAGCAAGCTTTTCATTTCTTGCATACTAGTAGCTTGGCTACTCTTTATTTCTTGCAACTCCTGAGAAAAACCTGCCTTAGCATGTTCCTGGCCACTAGTACTAACTTGGGAAGTCAATATGGGAATAGGGGTAAATGGGGGCACTTGTGCAGGAGAAATGGGTTGAAGGCTAGGAAAGATAGGCATTGGTGGTCTTCTAGCTATCATCCCTACTTGAATCAAACAATTTTCAACCCTGACAGCTATGTCAAAAGCTTGGGGTAAGGAAATACCTCCCATAGACTGGATCATGATGGATATTTGACCATTCAGACTTTGTAAATAATATAGAAAGGCATGGTCTGCTGATGGTCTGACTGAAACTAGAATTCTATTCCATGTCTTAAGGAATCTACTATTGTAATCTGTCATTTGTTCTTGAGGGTCTCTCTTAATGGTTGTTAACTGCTCAA